>CAEFZX010008472.1:0-86647 GCA_903066825.1 Alfaro cultratus
ACACACTACAATCTGTATAATTTTATTTCCTTAATATATATATATATATATATATATATATATATATATATATATATATATATATAATTTTTTTTCAATTAAGGTTTTGTGTTTTTTTTTGAAATGCGTGTTTGCGCAGGACGCGCTGCGTGGACTGCAGTGGGCTCTGGCTGCGTCTCGGCTGTGTAAAACCTCAGTGCTTCAGTAAATGAGCTGTCTGATGAGCGCCTCTCGGGTTTCTCTAATATCTCTACCACATTGCGCCGCGCCTCCTCCTTTAACCCCCGCAGCCCGGGGGGCCAGATTATTTCAAGATGTGGACTCTCCGCCTCCTCCACTGCGGCGGCCAGCGCTGCCTTCTCACAACCCGGACGCGTAAAGCAATCCCGGGGCAGTCGATCACTCGGAACCGCTCTCAGAAAGAGGCTTACATGCAGAAAGGATTCATTTCTCCCCCTCTCTCCTCTCTCTGGACTCTTTATTAACTTTTAAAAAACGAACACAATGGCAGCTTTTGTGCTGCTGAAATCTTAGATGTTCAGATTTTAGGGAGTCAGAAGATTTTCATCATGAAAAACAGAGTAAATCAACCATTTATCCTAAAGTGGTTTTCACAGATTTAAGCTGGGCAGGAATTTTAGACTTTACAGAAATCACTGCGATAGTCACATTTGTTTTTAAATAAAATAAAAAAAGAAGGAAATCAGCTCTTAAAATGTCACCCTGAAAAACCCCCCGTATTTTTCTTTCTTTTTCTACTTTTTATGAATGGAGCTCAGCTTTAATGAATTATATGTGATAGCAGATAGCTTTAGACTCAAAACAAACATCCGTCCTTTAGTTTATTTATTTATTTTTTACCATTAAACGTCTTCTCTCATCTATTTCCCTAAATAAAATTGGCAAACAGAGCATCATTTTTGCTATTTCTAAGAGAAATGATTAGAAATGTTGAAGTGGAGACAAACAGAGAAGAGGGAAAAGGTGCAGCTCCTTCCATCAAAACAAAACACAACTGTTGACATGAGTGAGTTAAATGAAATTGGAGCTGCAATTATCAGCTTAACAGAGTTTCCTGTCATGTTGGAAAATTAGAGCCGCTACATGTGCGCTGGGTTCAGACCCCCCCTTCCTGCACCATCAAAATCATTACGCATTTCCTCAGAGGGCCCACCTCCACAAATATGCAATTAAGAGGCGGCTTTTACAGAGCTCTGCCTCAGTAAACACACCCCGGGTGAGCAGATGAGGACATTTGTTTTAAAGAGGCTCCGTTTTCTGGCTGCAGGGCTGATAAACAAACAAACGAGGCAGACGGACAAACACAAACAAACAAAATGAAGGATTTAAACGCGGTTGAAATGAGATGTGGGTGCTGGCAGGGAGGGGGCGCTGTGCAGTCACACAGTCGTTCTCCTGGGTTGCTGGCGGCAGCTGTGATCCTCTGGTCATCCGGGCTCCTGCTCCTGTTACAGCCTGCTGGTTTCTCTTTGGGAAACACCTCTGACGGCCCTGATGCTGCCTCACAGCTGCTGCCTCCTCCTCCACACATGCACGCTTAAAACTGTCCGCATGAGTTATGCTTTCTGCCCCATGCCATCCAGGACAAATCGGTGAATCATGCGCCGGTTGCATGCTTGCAGCTGAGTGACGGGCGACAGCAGATAGTTGCTTGAGTCAGGAAACCTCCCAACTGTTGTCCGATAGTTAGAGGTGACCTGCTGAGAACAGTTTAGGATCCACACAAAACATGTCAGTTACATTTTTTATTTCACACAAAATCATTCTGTCACTGCAGAAACACAAAATCTAACCACATGTCTTTGGTTGACTTTTTATAAAAATATCTTTGTAGATTAAAATGAGACAAAACTAACTCAAAAGTAACTTTTTAACTAAATGTAAAAGCTTTTCGTAAGTAAACAATTGCTTATTACTTCCTCTGGTAGATTATTTCACTTAGAAAATAAATTTTTACATCTTATGTGAAATAATCCACCAGAGGAACTACAACTTTTAAAAATCTATATTAATGAACTGTTGATTTAAAACAAGTTAAAATCAATTGTTAAAGGGTCACTTGTAAGTTAGTTTAGTCATATTTTAAGTATACTAAGATATTTGTGGTAGAAATTAAACCAAAAATAGCCAAGATTTTGTGTTTATGCAGCTGTTTTATTACATCTTGTAACTTTAAATCCTAATAAGCTGCTTCTGGCCACGCCCCTCACTCCATGTTTACGCTGGCACAAAATGGCTGCTATACAACTGTGGATCTTAGAAAAGCAGACGTAGAGCCTCCTGCACAGCCAACAAGTGGTTACATTGGATGGTAAATGAACAAAAAAAAGTTTGTCTTTTCCAGCAGCCATTGTACAGCACATGTAACGGTTGACTGAATGTGCGAGAGCCCAGCTTGGGTTGCTAGGTAACCCTATGGGTAACCTATGGGTTACCTAGCAACCCCTAAAGTTCTGGGGTTGCTAGGTAACTGTGCATTAACCATAGATTGTGACTCAACAATCTTGTTTTTTTTTTTTTAAATGGCTCGTTTTCCAGACGCCAAAAAAAGATAAAATTACTTACTGCCAAATTAACAGCTGGATGTTTTTTTTGTAAACCCTTGGGTTGTTTTTATAAGCAGTAGAAATCAAAATGGAAGTATAAAAAAAAAGTGGTGGGTCTGCAGCCGGCTGGTACCCACTGACCCCTTGCCCTCTCATTAGTGGGACGTAGAGTGGTGGAGTACCTTGCTCCCCAGGTCATGTTACATGTGGCTTGCAGTCTGCTGCGCCGCATTAAATGTCAGCTTTGAAACCATCTGAAAGATCAGGGGTCAGTGTTTTTAATAAGGCCAAAGTTCTGGGAGGAGCTCCCTCTCTTTTACAGCTCAGGTTTTATGTTTTTCGGTTTAAACTGTGGACAAAATGACCCACTGATTCAAAGATATAGGATTATCCCGGTTTTTCTGGTTTCCATCTTTGTTCTGCTGAACACAAAAGGTTGAATTTGGAGTTTTTCCTCTGGCCTCCTCTCCGTGAGAGCCACAGACTGTGGAGCCTCTGCTGCAAATGGGATATTGTTCTGGGCTCCAACAAAGCTGTTTTCACCCTCTTCAATATTACAGGAGGAGTCACCCGATACCCAACAATCAGCTAATCCACTGCCCATGGCGACGAGGTCACCTGTGCACAGGTAACTTTATCCTGGGTGCCTGCCTCTCCCTCCCTGTTTCCCGCTATAGTCGCTGCCATTTCCCCCTCCCTCCTTCGCCGCACCTCAACGGTGAGCACAGACAAGCAGCCTCTGTTTATTTAGGTCAGCCGTTAGATCTTATCCCACGAATCCACAGAGAAAAACACTTCTGAACATTAAAAAATTTAATTTCTGCCTCCGCCCAGGTCACATTGCAAATAAATTAGTAGACTTGAAATGAGACGAAACTACATTAAGAGGAACTTTTCAGTGAGAAAGAGGAGCTAGTTTTAAGTAAGTAATTCTTTAAAATTGATAAACGAAGGTACAAGTTCCACTGCAAGGGCAAACAAATCGGTCTGAGGATTAATGTCCAAAAAAGCATCCAGAAAGTTTTACCTTGGGGTGTACCGCAGGGCTCTGTACTTGGGCCACTTCTTTTTCACTGTATCTCCTGACGCTCCTTTAAAAATATGATTTAACTTATAAAAAGACATTTTTCCCATGTTATAAATAAAATAATCAGCCAGTGGAAATAGTACTTTTTATCATTTTTATATCTTGCTGGATTGTTACTTTTGCATTTGGTTTTTTGTCTTCTCCTTCAGAAATTCACTGCAAAAACACAAAATATTACCAAGTATTTTTATTCTACTTTCTAGTGCAAATATTTCAATACACTTGAAATAAGACTAATTTAAATGAAACTTTTAGCAAGATATAGGAGCTTGTTTTAAATAATTCCTTAATATTGATGAAACGTTTCCAGTTCCAATGGCAGATTATTTATTTTTAACATGGAAAAATGTCTTGCTATAAGTGAAATAATCTGTTAATGGAACTAACAATTTTTCATCTATATTAAGGAAATGTTGACTTAAAACAAGCTCCGATTTCTTGCTGAAGAGTTACTTGTAAGTTAAGATATTTGCACTAGGAGCTAGATTAAAACTACTTGGTCAGATTTTGCGATTTTGCAGTGTGGGAGGAGTTTTGTTTGTATTGTTCAAAAAGACTAAAAATAAAAACCAGCACCCTACATACAAGACATTACTGAATAAATTATTTTAAAAGTAATTATTGATTCTAAACAAGCTCCTGTATCTTGCAGAAAATGTACCTGTATGTTAGTTTTGTCTCATTTCAAGTGTAAGATTTTGTGTTTTTGCAGTGTGGACACGTATTGAAACGGGAAATTTACAGTAAATTCCCCCAAATTTGCAGGAAGAGCTGAGTGAGTGACAGCAGCTCACATGTGGAGGCGGTGGGGTTTGGCCTTCGTTTCAGGGGGAAAAGCTTTTGGTTTGGCCTGAGCTGAGGGAAGTTTTTGGACCTCCCACCCAAATGGAGCTTTACTTCTGGAAATCTCATTGCTGTTTATTTGAATTACAGAGGCTGAGATGAGAAAAGGAGGCCTAATGAAGTCCAGGTTGTCGAGCATGTGCAAACCATCACCACAGGTCTGCAGAAAGCTGCAGAAGGCTTGCTGGATTACTGCACGCTTCCCCCCTCGCCGTCCTTTCAATCTGGCGACTCTGGACTTTTAAATATTGGGAGGACATGTGCTTTCTGTTGTAAACTCGCATTCCTTTCAGGCTTACTGTGTCGCTAAAATCTCCATTATCCCAGATTGTTATCAGTCATCGTAAAATCACATACGGATCAGGAATAAAACTGCCTTCTTCTTTTTTTTTTATGTTTTTATAAATATAAACTTTTATTGCAGTACGTAGATTTAGAAAAATACATTCACATAATTTCAGATAACAAGCATACAATTCAAGCTAAGATAAAAAAACAAACAAAAAACAACAACAAAAAGACTTTTTGCTCATAATTTTTGGTTTATACCATTAAAGCACTGAGGATACTTTCACTGAAAGGTCTTCTCAGACATCCTGAAGACGGGAAGGCATGAAAACGTGATGAGTTGGCCGTAGGGCTGAAATGTGTTAATGTAAGAACCTCAGGTCCTGTTGGGAAAACTGTTGGACAAATGGCCTCGGCGCTCCTTCAGTTAAAGGTCACCTTTTATGCTTCCATGAACAGGTTAGGATGGGCTAAATCAAAACATGTCTGTCACATTTTCTGCACAAAATCATTCTTAGATGATGAGATTTTAGTCAATTTTGAGCTCTTATAAGAATGAGCTGTTTTAGAGTCTGTCACTTTAAATCCAAATAAGATGCTGCTGGCCACGCCTAGCACATGAAAATGGCTGCCAACAGATACACAATTATACAACCGTACATCTTTGAAAAGCAGAAGTGGAACCTTCTGCACAGTCAACAAGAATGCAGCAAGTGGTTTCTGGATGGTAAATCAACAACAAAGCACTTGTTTGTTTTTTTCTAGCAGCCATTGTGCAGTGGATACAGCGGTAAAACCAGCTGACCAAACATGCTGGAGCTCCACATGGGTTGCTAGGTAACAGACTTGACTTTGCTGGGGTTGCTAGGTAACGGTGTAACGCCTAAGTAAACTGTGACTTTTTGAAATGGCTCACTTTCCAGACACCAAAAAACATTAACTTCTTGTCAGAAAAATGCTTTTTTAATGCTTGGGCTGTTTTTAGAAGCAGTGGAGACCCAAATGGAAGCATAAAAACGACCAAAATGCGAATTTTGCATAATAGTTCCCCGTTAAGGAAACCTTCAGGCAGAGGCTGCAGACCTCTGAAGCTCATTTCTGTTCCACTTTCACTGAATCCTCACAGCAAATGTTAAAAGGCACTCGTATTGATGAAATAGTTTGATGCTGTGCAAAGATTAATGATTTCAATCTTTTTCTTTTTCCTGAAGCCGTTTCAGCCTGGCTTTATTTTAAATTCGGGTTCCTACTTGTTTTATGTAGAAATTCAGGAGTTTTCCAAACTCAGCTTTTTATGTTCATTCTAAAATATAAAACACAAAAGAGTCACTTTGGATTTACTTTCCACATTGGATAAGCTTTGAATACGGAAACTAAGACACAATGAAAGAAAGAAGAAAGGAGAATGAAGGATGCAAGGGTGGAAGAAAAGGAAAGAAAAGATTAAAGAAACCAATAAAAGATGCAAGGAAGTAAAAAAGACACAAATGATGGAAGGAGAAAGGAAAGAAGGAAGGAAAGAAGAAAGGAAGAATGTAGGCTGGATGGAAAACACAAAAGAGATCAGTGAAGGATGCAAGGAAATAAAGGATACAAGGAAGTTACTTAGGAGACAAGGAAAGAAGGGAGGACACTAGCATGGAAGAAAAGAAAGGACACAAGGAAGGAAGGAAATAACAAAAGGACACAAAGGATAGAGTAACTTAGGAAACAAGGGAGCAAAGAAGGAAGGAAAGAATACAAAATACCAATGAAGGGTGCAGGGAAATAAAGAAAGGACACAATAAAGGAAGGTAGGAGGTAAGGAAAAGTAGGAAGGGAAGGGAAAAGATCAAAGGGAGGAACAAGAGAGGAAAGGAAGGAAGGATACTACATCTAGATAGTAGGATGGGTAAGAAGTCTGGAAAAACAAATATTTTTCCAAAAATCTTATTTTCTTTTGCTTATCAAACTTATTCACACTTGGGAAAAAGACTGAACTCAAACTCCAAACGTCTCCCGTCTGCAGGAACCCTGAAGCTGCAGCGTTATAAACAGCTCAGGATGAAAGACGTCATCACTTCTGTGTTTGTGTCATGAGTTGATGATGGGACTGGAAACAGGAGCCAGGGCTGCAGCAGCGGGCGTTTCTTCTGGACGAGCCGCGCATGGCAACCCGTTCGTTTCTTCTGGACGAGCCGCGCATGGCAACCCGTCCAGCACAGTGGTCGTTTCAAACATTGTAATGCCACGGTGGTGGCGCAAATGCCAAACATGAAACAAGCTGTTGGGTATTTTTAGCCGCCGAAAGGCACATTTGTCTTCACTCTTCCACAGTCAAGGTTTCTAATAGGTTATAAAATGCAAAACCAGCATTTTGTATGGACTTGAGAATCTTTTAGAGACATTAAAATGTGCCTCAAGGACACTTTTCTTCCTAAATCAGCAACTTTTCTGTGTTTGTTCACCAATTCCTTCCAGTCCTTCAGTGAAGCTGTTCAGCTAGTAGCTTTCTCCCTCTCCCCCCTCCAGAGTGACCTTTTTGGTTCGACCCACATGATGTATTTGGTTTGGAGGAACATCCCGGTCACGTGACCCGAGGCATTCCAGCACCTGCTTCTGCAGATCACATCCACTCAACAGGAAGTAGCAGGTGCTGTCTATAAAGATGCTCATTTAAAGAAGCTCAGACTCAATGCAGCGGCTACTTCTCATCGCTCAGAGCAATCTGAGGCCTGGTCCACACGTAGCCGGGACTTTTAGAAACTCTACTATTCTGTTAGGGCTGTTTTAGATAGAAAAGAGTACATTTCAGCCAAAAAACGCCGAAATTTTGTGTCTGTTCTCAGAAAATTCTTTTACTTTTGAAACTCAGAAATTTCCCAGATTTTTCTGGGAAATTTCTGAGATTAATCTAAAAAAAAATTCAGAGGTTTTTCTTGCAAATTTTCTACTTTTAGAGCCCAGAAATTGTCTTGTTTTTTGTGGTAAATTTTTAAGATTGATGTAAAAATTTCTGAGTTTTTTTTTCAAATTTACAACATTTGGAGCCCAGATATTTCCTTATTTTTTCTAGGAAATTTCTGAGATTAAGCTAAAAATTTCTTCTTTTTTTTTTCTTGGAAATTTTAAACTTTTAGACCTCAGAAATAAATTTGTGGTGAATTTATAAGATTAATCCAAAAAAAGAAAGTATTTTTTTCTAGCAAATTTTCTACTTTTAGACCCAAGAAATTTCCTCGTTTTTTTTCTAGAAATTTTCTGAAATCAATCTCAGTTTTTCTGCTGAAATTTACTTATCCTTTTTTTTTTAAACTATCTAGGATGACACTAATTCACCGTCGTAAATATCCCTGCCATATTGATTAAAAATTAAAAAACAAGGGATCGGTTGTGTTCCTGCGTGTTGCTTTAAACCCATAGCGGAGCAAAACTAAAACCTAGGTCGGCCAATCAGATCGCTTCAAAACAGTCACTACTTTCTGTTGGGAGTCAAACATGGCGCCTTGAGGTTCACTTGTGCGGACGGACATACAAGTTGAACTACTTTTAAATAGCAAATTAGAATCTAAAGGTAAAATACAAAACGGTGTTGTTTGGGAATTATGTTAAAGCAAGTTCATGGATACATCGGCGCATTATTTGCCGCAAATTGTAATATATGGGGCCCTAAACCCAAATACTAAGGTTTTTTTTATATATCTGAATCGTAATCGTTTTTAGTGATATTAAATAGAGTTTTCATGTGGATGAAGGTGCATAACTTGTAAAAATTTATTTGTTTTCTCAGATATCCGGCTACCTGTGGACTAGGCCTCACTAGTTCTTCACATGAACGTTTTTTAACACGTCACAGCCTCTTTTATTTTTACGTTTTTGTAAAAAAGCTGAAGCAGCCCACCCACACGGGTCCTTTCTGACTAGAGTGCATTTCAAAAGTGAAAATAAAAGCAAATAATTTAAAGGAAATCGATGCTTAAAAACTCACACTCACACGCACACAGAAGAGTAAAAAGATTCATCATATGACTGCCCAGGTGGATGTGAGTGCTTCAGAGTCTGAGGTTAAAGGTCGGACATGGCCTCGTCCATCTGCACAGTCTGTAGTTTGGCTAGCTCCTTCCCCCCTTCCAGCTCCCCGCACATCGCCCGCACCATCTCGTTCATCCCCCCGGGCCCCGAGCCGTCCGCCTTGCTCTCCGGCAGGTTCATGTAGTCACTGTTCATCCCGGGGTCCATCAGGTGTGAGGGCGGGGCCCCTCGGTGCACCTCGTGGGAGCCCAGGTACTCCGCCGGATGCAGGTGGTGATGGGCGTCCTGGTCTGTCGGAGCCATCAGAGGCGTGCTGTTGGTGAGGGTGGTGTAGACCTCAGGCTCGGAGCTGGACGAGCTGACGGTGGCGTCGGCGTGGCTGGAGGCCGAGTCGGGCCTGGTGTAGCTGATCTGACCGCTGGGGTCCAGGTGCAGCCCGGTGTGGTACGAGGAGTAAATCCCGCCGTCCAGAGGCTCCTTCTTGATGGCGGTCTGGCTGCTCAGGCTGTAGAGGACGCTGTTGTGGTGCAGAGACGTCATGGTCAGCTTGTCCTGCGGCTGGAAGGAGTCTTCACTGGACGAGCTCACCGCTGCGTTGTTCAGAGACATGTTACCTGTGAAAACAGGAAGTAAAGTTAAAACTAAACTACGGCTGATTCATTGTGATTAATCAATTAATAAAATAATCATCAAATAACAATTGATTAATCGTTAACAGGAGCTTAGAGACACTCAAAAAAAACATTTCCTGAAAAAACCCCCAACATATTTAGAACAATTAAACCAAAACTGTGCCAAATAAATACACATTTTGCATTTTAGATATAAAAAAATCTTCATCTGTAAATATGTTTTATGCAAAACTGGTCAAGTGGGATAGTTTTAATTTCATCCGTTTTTTTTTTTAAAGGAATTGAATTATCTGTTTATTTTTCATCTTTTAATGTATTTCTAATGTATAAAAAAGCATAAGTTGTTAAATAAAATGCTTTTTTAATCAGAATAAACAATAGAATAATCATTCACTAAGATGATCGTTAGCTGCAGCCCTAAAATAGATGTTCACATTCATGGGGATCTTTGATTATGTTGTTCAAGAAGACAAAAAACAGCAGCCAAGATATTACTGAATACTTTATTTGAAAATAAATTATTTACTTAAAACAAGCTCCTATTTTGCTGAACAGCTATTTCTGTTACTTTTACCTTATTTTAAGACATTTGCACTAGAATCTAGACCAAAAGTACTTGAAAAGATTTCATGTTTTTGCAGTAAACGTCACATAATTTTTTATCTTCGTCATCAAATTATTTTAAAATCTTGCTGTTTCATTTCAGTTAGGATTAAAAAACACTTTCCATGTTGGGTCAATATTTCCCTATTATGTTCTTTCCTCTTGCAGTGCACCAGTCCCTCCTGCAGCAAAACACAGACAAACCATGATGCCGCCACCGCTGTGGTTCAGTAATTACTGTCCTCCACATTCTCATGCAGCTCAGGCATGAAGGTCACCTTCACAGGTATCTGGAAATTATATCCAGGGAAGAACGGGACTCGAACAGGTCAACAGTTTTTCTTAGCTGATTTCTAAGTGTGTTTGAGGTGTTGATTGAAATACATCCAAAGATTTAACACAAATTAAAAACTTTCTATTGTCAGTTTCCTCTGAGGCAAGTCTATTTGCCTATTTATTAATTTATTTGTCAAAGATTGAATTAACAATCAGAAGCTTACAGGGTCATGACATCATCGTCTGGGCTTTACCCAAATAGTTTAGTAATCTTAGTGATTAAGTTTCTGAATTCTGAACTTACACAAATTTTCTTTTTTTTTTAAAATCCCTTATTTTAATCAATTTATTTAGTTAAGTATTGTGATTGTAACTCTCTCCTAAAACAGAAAGAATTGGCCTAATTTTAAGTCCAACAATGAGGAGAAAAACATTTAAACAGTATATGTAGATATGTTAGACCTCATTACTTCTTTAGATCTGTTGTTTAATTCTCAATGTTTTTCATTTTTCACACATTTGACTTTTATACTACCTTTAATTTGACAGGTAAGTCTTTTTGAGACAAACTAAGCTAATTGTTAAAGCAGGAAATAACCAGTGCAATTCACAAAACACTAAAAAAAAAGGGAAATAAACATTCATTGATGTTTTCTCAGTTGCTCTAAAACCCATTAGTTAAATTAATCTGCACAGCTTTGGGTAGAAGAATAAATCTTTTCAAGATGAATAGATGAAGGAAAATAAAAGTACTGGAAGTCTGAGAGAAAGATTTACTCGTCTTGGAGTGGTAGTAGCCAAGTTATTGATTTGTGAATGAAAATATTCCAGCGCAGCAGTTTGCACAGACCTCTTTCTCAGAAATACTGTTGCATGTCTCACACACTTTGTGCTTTTTCAGCCCGACCAGCAGAACAAACGCTCCAGTCTGCCAGGACTCAAAGGGAAGCTGTAATTTTCTGCTTTTTGGGGGGTTTCTGCTCTCCATTCTCTGCTTTACGTCACAATAAGTGCTGTAATTTCTTCTTCCTCCTCCTCGTTTTATTGCTGCTGATGGCCTGAAATGCACCTTCACTGCCTGCTCTGGAGATCAACAATGCAGTGATGATTAGTGATGGTGACTTCACAGCTTGTTTTTATTCATCTAAACAGATCACCGCTTTTAGAAATATGCATGCGAGTATGTTTTCCTGCGGCCCAAACCGAGACAGGCGAACAACAACAACAAAACCCAGACAAAAATGTAAGAAGGATGAAAAGCTGTTATCAATTTGTTCAGAGTTATAACTGCAGCTAAATCATTTTAAGTGCAGATTAAAACTTTCAGGAGTTGTTTAATTCTTGTTTCAGATGAAATTCAGTCAATTTATTCGAGTAATAAAATGTATTTGATTTTGATAACCAGTAAAACTTGTTGGTTTACTAAAGGCATTAAGACGAGACTGACTCTACACTGCAAAAACACAAAGTCTTAACAAGTATTTTGTCTGGTTTCCAGTTCACTGGAAATAAAACAAAACTAATTTAAAAATAACTTTTCAGAAGATATATATTGTTCTAAGTAAGTAATTTCTTAATACTGATGGAAAAAAGTAATAGTTCCAACTACAAATTATTTGCCATGTAAAATATAAATTTCTTATTATAGGGGAAATAATCTGCCAGTACCGCTTTTTATCAATATTAAGAAATTATTAGCTTAAAACAAGTTTCTACATATTGCCAAAACTTTATTGTGAGTATTTGAACTAGAAACTAGATAGAAATACTTTGTAAGATTTTGTCTTTTTGCAGTGTACAGTTCTGCTTTGTCAGACGAGAGATAAAAATGTCGGTTTTGTTGTTTTAATGTAGTAAAATAAAAATGGCAACGTATTTTCTTCAGAGGAAATGGAATTTCTATTGGAAGCTAAAATCATCTATTTATTTAAGATTTTACAATGAAATTTACCCAACTTCATTAGAATACTGACAAAAATACATTTATTAGTGTTATTTCACCCATTTCAACTCTTCATCTTTTTTATGATTTAAAAATAATTGGGGCTGAAACGATTAATCGTATTAATCGTGATTAATCGATTATTGAAGCAATCGTCAACTAATTCAGTAATCGATTAGACCATTTGGTGAAAGAATAACACAGTCAAAATGGTTAATTAAGCAAAAATTATACAAATAATATATACATTTAAAGAGAATGTTCTACCTAAAACTCCTCAAGTGGCATAGTTTTTGCTTCTGGTTCAAATTTTGTAGAGAAAACTTCCTTTTAAGCACCTTTTGCTATCCAATTATTAATCAGTCAGTCCAAAAACACTCAACAGTTCAGTCCAACACTGTACTGGTGCTGAGTCAAGCAGGAAGCGTTGAATTTTAGGAGTATCTTTAGCAGCAGATGCATCCTTTGCTACAAATGATCAATCATTCAATAAAAGAATGTTATGTCAGTGCATTTTAGTCAATAAAATGTTTATTTTCTTAGTTAAAAAATAAAAATAATCCTATTTCAGTGTATTTCTGATATTAGTACAGAATAAGCTTGAAAACAGGGGATTAAACTTAAAAAATGGGTTAACTTATTACAAGTAATCAAATGAAATGAAGTTTATTAAGTTGTCATGATAAATTAGCTGAAATAAGTAAGTTTGACAGAGTTGGATCTCTAGTCTCTTTATTCAGTGTTAAATGAAAAATCTGTAGAATGTGTCAGTTTTATTATCCAATTAATCGATTAATCGTCAGAATAATCGATCGAATAATCGTGAATTAAAATAATCGCTAGTTGCAGCCTTCAGAGTAACCTTTTAAAAAGGCTTATTATTTGCTAGCACTCACCTTGTTGAGTAATTGTTGAGGAAGATGAAGCAGACGGCAGCTGTAGAGGAGGAAGACCTACATCACTGTTGAGCAGCGCGCTGCCGTCGTTGTCAGGGACTCCGCTCGGTACCGGTACCAGACTGTAGCCGCCGAGCTGCAGAGCTGCAGACGGCGAGCTGAAGGTGAGCACAGAGGAGCCTCCGTTCTGGGCCGCCATTGTGTGGACGCCCTCCAGCTTCACCTCAGACCCGTTCACACAGCCTGAGTAGGAGGAGTACTGCAGGACGGACTCCTCGGCGCCGCCCAGTCCCTTCTCCTGGCCCGTCTGCATGTGCATGTCCCCCGCGGAGCCACCCAGCAGCACCCCACCGGGCGGCCTCAGGGGGTTGAACGCCAGCGGCTGGATGCCCAGATTGAGCCCGTTGAACAGGATGTTTCCAGGCGAGTGGAGGTAGGATGAGCCGCCATTGTGAAACACGGTGGAGGAAGTATTAGTGGCTGCGAGGCTGCCGTTGTAGACGCCACCGCCACTGGATCCTGACATCTTGATGTCGCCGATCTGCTGGATGACGACGCCCCCGTCCAGAGGTCCAGCCTGAGCCGGGAGGCTCCCGTGGGTTATCACTCCGTCTGAAGAGTTGGAGAGAGGACGAGGGGACAGCTCCTCCTGGCCCTTACTGGACTCGTCCTCTGTGCTGTGGTTTCCATCAGACTCACTGTCGGGTGGCAGCAGAAAAACAGATGAGTCACAAAACAGAGAAGAAGAAACTACATTTCCTATAACTGACTGTTACAGCTCTGTATTATTAACAAAGTGGGTGGTAACTAGTTACATTTACTTGAGTAACTTTGGGAAAAAATTACTTTTTACTTTTACTTGACTAACTTTATTATGAAGTATTTCTACTCTTACTTGAGTAAAATTTCTGGATTCTCTACCCACTGTGAGTAACTTCCCTGTAGGGCTGAAACGATTAATCAGATTAATTGTGATTAATCATGATTAATTGATTATTGAAATAGTTGTGAACTAATTTAGTAATCAATTAATTGTTACCTGGAGTACAAAGAATCAAAAAATACCATTTTCTGAAAAACCAACATATTCAGAGCAGCAATTAGGCCAAAACTGTACAAAATATAAATATTTAAGAATAAAAACACCTTTATTGTGTGTCAATATGTTTTACTCAAAACTCCTTAAGTGGTATTTTTTTAATATTCACTTACTATGCATTTTAGATAATAAAGTGCTTATTTTCTTATTTAAAATGGAATTGAATTATTTGTTTATTTGCACCTTCCATAACATTTCTAATATTGTAAATAAAGGGTTTAAGTGGTTAAATGGAGAATCTAGAATGTGCCAATTTTTTAAATCAAATTAACTGAATAATTGATTGATTAAACTGACGATTAATCAATTAATCATCAGAATAAGTCATAGATTAATTGATTACCAAAATAATCATTATTTGAAGCCTTAAATCACTGGATAAAGAACAAGATTATTTTAGCCAAAAATTCATCAGACACAGACAAATATCAGCTTTAAATGGAAAGAAAGAGATTGGAGAATTTTTTCTTATGTTTGTTATTTTGTAATAATGTTATTTATATGAATTATTTTCATTTTGTCTTTAAAATGCCAACATTAAATGAATATTTGAGTAGCGTTTTTACCAAATAATTTTTCCTTTTACTTGAGTAAGAATAGTTCTTACTTAGAGTATTTTTTGTGCTCTACCCACCTCTGGTAATTAAAGAGCTGAAGTTGTGACTGTGCAGCCCTCCTTACCTCACGGAGAGCTGCTCTGACAGCAGCAACAACCCTGTGACCATTTGGCGCAATAAATTCTGCAACAACAAATGGCTTGGAAGTCAAACTAAAATCCACATTTTTCAGTTTTCAATAGAAATCCTCCTTAAAACCACAAGGACTGAAACGTTCTTCCTTGTTATTATGGTCTCATTTCATAAAGAGTGATTAAAACAGCTGCTTTCCCTCGCCCTCCCTTCCTCCCTCCCTCCAACGCAGGGGCACACACGCACGACCAACCCCCAACCATGTGGCCCTACAAAGAAATCCACAGGTTAATAACCATTTGGAGATTAATAAAGACGTTTGTTTGTGTTTGTGTGAGTCTGTGTGTGAGTGTGAGGTAGGAGGCAGAAGGGGTCACCTCTACCAGGTGTGCGTCATCTTTGTTCACAGGGAAAAACATGAAAGACCAGCCCTCACATCTCTGTGTGTGTGTGTCTGCGGGATTATGAGATGAAGCAGAGATGATGGAGATCCTTTTAGCCCAAGAGAAGAAAGTCATCATGAAAATAATTTATGTACTGATCTTTGCGTGTTCACGCACAGGCTCATCCAGAGTCGCCTTTTGAACTCTTTCTTCAAAGTTACATCCCCCTCCCGCCGGCCGGCCCGCCCGCCCGCCCGTCAGCCGGATCTCTGAGGCTTGAAGCTATTTGGTTGCCTCTGGTTTCCATGACTCTCCGCTTCGCTTGAAACCGGATCTGAACGGCAACAGCTTCATATTTCAAAACATTAAAAGCGTGCTGCTAAAGCTTTTTCTGTTCCCTAACTACTTCCAGTTAATAATTCACACGTTCACTCCTAAACTGTGTCTGACGCGACATTCGCAGTTATTAAGTGATTAAATAACGTCATTATTAAGTTTTTGTGCACTAATCCTGGACAGGGATATCGAAATGTGCGCATATAATAAAGTTATGTTGAGTTATTTTACGATAAGAGATTTAAAATTGAATTTATTAAGAGATTGTTCAGATGCGCCTTTTGCGCACAGATCTTTTTGGCAGGTAAAAAGTCGGAGATGAAGACAGAAACGTGTGCATCGTGTTTTTCTCTTTGTTTCCTTACCTTTTGGACTGCGCTTCCGATGGGTTTCTGTCCCTCTGCCGCCTGTTTTTGAACCAGTTGCTGACTTGGGTCAAGGAGAGTCCGGTTATCTTGGCCAGATTCCGTTTCTCGGCTGGAGACGGGTACCTGTTCTGGTTGTAGAGATCCTTCAGCGCGTTCCGCGACCTCTCCTTGAAACAATAAACCGTCTCCTCGCCGTCCCAGATAGTCCTGGGGAGAGGGTATTTCCTCCGGATCCGGTATTTATCCACGGCGCCCAGGGGTCTCCCGCGCGCCTTCTCCGCCTCCGTGTACCGGGCCTTGTACCACAGTTCCTGCAGAAAGGTGTGGTTGGACGGGTTGAAACTATGGTTCTCCAAAATACTGTAGAGCTCCTGATAGCGCGCCTGATGGAAGGCAACGAGGGCTTGGGCTTTCAGGATGCTTTCGTTGCCGCGGAGCAGGTCGCTTTGGGGTAAGGACCACAAGAACCTCGCCAGCCGGTCCACGTTGCCCCCCTGCTGCAGCGCCTCGCACACGCACGCCACTTGCTCCGGGGAGAAAGCCAGGGAGGAAGCGGCGCTCACCAGCAGCTCCGTGCGCACCGCGTCGGCGTTGGGAGCCGTGCGCTCCATGGACAACTCCGCCGCGTCCAGCGCCACCAGCTTGATGCTCTCACGCTTATCCACCTCCTTCACATTTTCCCTCTTGATGTCATTCACTGCCGTGACCTCTCCGGCAGAAGAAGAAGACATTTTTTTTTGTTCGAGCCTTCCCTGGCAGAGTCACTCCTCCCCGCTCGATCAGGTTACCTCCTCGCCATGCGAACCCGATCGGATATCTGACAGCAGCTGTAAGCAGATATCTCTCTCCCCTCTTCCTTCCAACGTGACTTTTACTCTGCGGGGACTGGGGCTGGAGGGAGATACGCTGGGGTCTATCTGAAGGAGAGCCACGCCATTGGCCGCTGAGGGCCCCATGAGGGAGGAGCGAGCGCGATTCATGCGCGAATGTTTGGCTTTCAGCTGTCAGTCATGGAGCTTCCAGCAGGGCTTTATTCCCGGTGTTCACCTGTGCAAGGTGAGTGATTCTGGGATCGTGGGAACGGGAAGTTCTTGTTGCCTCTGTTCTCAGTAGCTGCATTGCATGAAGGTATGCACAAAAGTGTTTTTATTCCCACATCAAGGCAGGGAAATCCAAGGGGAAATATGGGAGTGCTCTCATTAAGTTTCTCCAAAGACAATGCAAACAAAGGGAATGGTCTTTCTCATTGTTATTTTGAATATTTTTCTGCTGCTGGCGTCAGCAGGAAACAAGTTTTAAATGTGGAAAAAAAACTTAATTGCTCTTGCCAACCTAAACAAATAACACCATATTCACTCAGCATATTAAAATGAGTTCTTGCTAAAAACAAACAATCAAACAAACAAACAAACAAACAAACAAACAAACAAACAAACAAACAAACAAACAAACATTAATAATCTGATTTGATCTTTCCTGGTCAGGCTTTATAAAAAAAAAATACCTCAAATCTTTACTATGCATCTATTCAATTAAATGAACTTTATGCATAAAAGGAGCAAACATCAAATATAGCTAATCTACAGGTGCTGATTTGGTGCAACATTTTTTATTGGCCTATTTAAAATTGACAGCAATATTTTGAGATTATTAGTAAACAATAACTTAATCCAGTGTGACAGTGGAGTTTTCTTATAATTAAAAAATAGATATATTTTCCTAAATGCTTAGTCTATAACAAGATACCTGGAATAAATGTTACTAAAATCATTTTGTACTATTAAAATAAAAGGCCTATTTTTACAGTTTAGTGTCAGATGGATGTTTCCCTCACCTATTAGGAAAAATAATCTTTAAAATAGAAACAAATCTAATTATTGGGATTATTTTTGCTCATCTGCAATTTTCACAACCCAACATATTGCACTTATATTGATATGAATATGATATTATGAAGGATTTAATGAATCAAATAGACTAAACTCTGTACAGTTTGACCTCAGAGAGTTTGAAGAAGAGAAAATATGAGTAATTTAATGATTCTTCATGGCTAATCAGATTTTGTAATTTTCATTCCTTTATTAATAAAATAGTTTGTAGTTTATGGAAAATAGGATAAATTAAATCTACACTTTTGTTTCCAATCTGTTTGAGATATATGAACTTAATTTAAACCATAATGTTGCTTATTTTGGTATATTTGTTTTAACCTTTTTTCTTTATTTTTATATTAATTAGTTTCTGCAATGCTTGAAATATTAAATATTTCTGTTTTTATTTCTTATTCTGAAATGCTCAGGATAACCTGATTTATTTTTTACGTAAAAGCTTAGCAAAAATTAATCAATCAGTTTTTTCTACATTTAATGCAACATTTGGTCTGTATGGTTCAAATGGAAAATGGACAAATTTAGTGAAGAAAAAATACATATATATATAAAAATGCAATAACCTGACTATTCACACCTTTTTCACAGCACATTTTGATTCACCTTCAGCAATCCCGGGAGCTTTTCCAAATTTCTAAAGTTATATTTTGCAGAAATGTCTCCAAGGATCTTACAGAACAAATGTATCAGTCGGGAGAAGAAGAGTACAAAAAGCACATTGAAAACCTCTGCAAACCTGATGGGAGAAAGATTTATGAGTTACGTACATCAAAAGAAGAACACCACATCCATAGTAAAACATGGTGGTGGCGGTATCATGCTGTGGGGTGACTTTTTCTTTGTTTTTTTCAGAATGGAGTTAAGGTTTTTGTCGAGGTGGGGAATTTATCAGTAGTACAATCCCTTACATGTCTGCTTAAAAGATGAAGATGAATTTTATTTTTCAGCACCACAGAGTCCAAAAGCACAAAAGAACAATATCAACGGAAGAAAATTTTAGTTTTACAATGACCCAGATAAAGTCCAGAACCAGCTGTTTTATGTCTTTTTTTTTTTTTTTATCTATTCTTGTATTTTATTATTTTATTTTTCTGTACAGCACTTTGGTCCACTGTGATTGTTTTAAAGTGGAGGATAAGAAAAGTTGGATTGGATTTTATAAAGAAGATATTAAACTCATAGCATCAGATTGTAGCTATGCTACCAGAACAATCAAGCAAAAAAGACTGTCTTTGTACTTTAAGTAAGCAAAATTAATTTAAGACTGCAGTCGGTAATATTTATTTAAAAAATGTTTTTTTTTGTTTGTTTGTTTTTTTACCTATTTGTTTAAACTATCACCATGTGATAACAGTTTGTTGTGAGACAGATAATCTGTGAAACGGTCGAGCTCCTCCACCTCATCCCTATGCTAATTTCTGTGTGAAGAAAGGAGCCACGCCCAGTCAAAAACAACCAATCAGAGCCATGAGGAGGTTCTTGCTGTCAATCAAGCTCTTGAACATGTTGCTAAATGTGCTCATAGTGGAGAAACAGCTCATCATTAAAGGAAGACTGTTTATCCACCATCATCGGTGGTCATGCTAACTAGCCTTAGCCTTCATGACAGGCTAGTTCCAGTTAGCACTGGTAGAAGGTACAATATTTAGATGTTTTTCACAGACTACCTGTCTCGTACTATACTGTCACAACATAGGAACAGTTTCAACAAATATGTTAAAAAATATCTTTTATAAAAGTTACCTACTGCAGCTTTAAATCTGAAATTTTAAACTATTAAAATAATTTAGTTTATGCTTAAACCAAGTCAAATGTAATGATTTTAATGGTATTCTCATTCTCAATAAACCTCTAAACTAGATGAAGGTGTGGGATGCTAGGAAAGAGGATTGAAAGCAGAAATGAAGTTGTGGGTTTTACATAAACCTTAATGCTCCTGCAGTCTGCTGCGCCTGTCAGAGGGGTAGGAACCATCGTTATTAGAGGCGTTTCCAGTGGGAGCCTTCTCAGAGTGACGCTTCGGTCCGCCTCAGTGGACGCTCGCAGATGTTGACATTTTTATGAAGCTTGTTTCTGACAGAAATAATAAAAATAGCAATAAAAAATGGACGACCAGGGCTGTCCGAGATGTAAGACCACCAAGTACAGGAACCCGTCGCTGAAGCTGATGGTGAACGTCTGCGGCCACACGCTGTAAGTCCTCCAACCGCCACAGAAACCAGGGGGATCATTTCTGTAAAACAGGGCAGAGTTCACCAAAATAACCCACAGGGAGCTGAGAGGCCCCACTTAAATGTCAGTAGATAATAGTTTTTTTTATCATATTTTACCGTTAAATGTGAGTGTGAACGGTTTGAGTTGTAGCTTTCGCTCATTTTAGGCAAGTTAAGGCAAGACGACAAAAATGTTCCTTTCTATGGAGAAACAATTTGGTCAAGATTTGAGGCTGTAGAGTACCCAAAAATGCAAAAATGTACTGAAGTAAGAGTCGCACTACTTCAACATATTTCTACTCAAGTAAATGTAAAAAGTAGCCATCCACAAAATATTACTCAAGTAAGAGTAAAAAGTATTTGGTAAAAAGTCGACTCAAGTACTGATCAAATTATCGATCATTTAATATTTAAAAATTACATCATCAGATGTTAAGTGGAAATGATGGAATTTTAAGAATCAGAATGACAATAATTCATATAAGTAGCAAAAACAGGCAAAATAATTTTCTTCCAAATCAGTTTCTTTCAATTAAAAACTTTTAAAACTTTAACAAAAACTGCAAGTGTGTGTCTGAGTCTGCTGGGTTTTTGATTAAAACATGTTTGTTCTTCATTCAGTGAAGTAGAGAATCAATAAATTTTACTCAAGTAAGAAAATACTTCATAATAAAATTACTCAAGCAAAAGTTAAAAGTTAGGCGTATTAAAAATACTCTTAAAAGTAATTATTTTAAAAAACGTTACTCAAGTAAATGTACCCAACTCTGGTTTGAGGTCATGTTTTTGTGTTAGTTCAGATGATTTAGAAGTCGAATAATTGTAAATGTGTGCAGCATTAACTTTCTATGTGTATTCAATAATAATACATACTGATAGATTGAGATACATTATATGTTCTAATATTAAATCCTGATAGCAGGCCTGAAACACAGTTGTTGACGTCCAACAAGATCTAATGTTTCTGTTTTAAATTCAATCAGTGGATGAAATGTAAACAACCCGATTAAAAGGCATAATCAGAAAATATGTTGATGAAATCAAGAAACAAAGCAAAAAAATAAGAATTAAACCAAATTGCATCGATTTACTTCAATATTATTGTTAAATATTTTAATAGTGAACCCACATTTTCTTTTCTGTGATTTACTTTACAGAACCTTTATAAATATCCGCCTATTAAAATCCTTAAAGGTTTTGGCATAAAGGACCAGGAAACTGACTAAATATATTATTGATTGCAAAGTTTTGATGGATGCCACCTGAAATATGATTTGTGATTTTGATGCTACAATCATATTGATACTAAAATGGTGGTGACCATTTGATATGTTGTGCTGCTCTAAAACCAAACACAATTCAGACCTGAGTAATTATCAACTATGTTATTTACTAAGTTATTGAAAAGATGTGGAGCAAAGAAAAGAGAAAAAGTTGGTCTTACCATATTTTTATATCTTCAGGGAACATTTAAGAGTTTGAAACAGATCTTTATCATAATTTAATAGCATGATGTGATAAAAAGTTTGAAATAAAAGAAGCTGATCATGAATGCTGCAGAATTAAATGGGAGAAGAAGAAACATTTATATAAATAATGTCATAAGAGGAAACAATGAGGATGAATAAATAAAAGAATTGGTGCTTGTGCAATGCAAAAGTATCATTTACAGCTGCTCATTCCCTCAGCATGATGCTGCCACCAGCTTGCATGACAGTTTGTACATTTGAAAGCCTCCTCTTGACTCCTCTAATTCAAAATCCTTTAAGTTGTTGCCCAGCAGCTCAGTCTTTTCTCCAGAAGACATTTGGATTGTCCAAACACTGAAAAAACACAAAATCTTACTAAGAATTTTTGGTCTAGATTTTTGTGCAAATATCTTAAAACACTTGAAATAAAATAAAACAAATTTACAAACGGGAGCTTGTATTAAGTAAATAATTCCTTAATATTGATGAAATAGTCCTAGATTATTTCACTTATAATGTGGGAAAATGTATTATAAGTAAAATAATCTGGAACTTGCACTTTTTAATCAATATTAGGGATTTATTGATTAGAAACAAGCTCCTATATCTTGCTGAAAACTTGTTTGTAAGTTACTTTTGTCTTATTTCATGTGTAAGATATTTTCAGTAGAAACTAGACCAAAAATACTTGGAAAGATTTTGTGTTTTTGCAGATTTCACTCCAACTGTTTCTGTTTATGGTGGGCTTGTGTCTTGAACATCTTAATGGAGTTCCTTTCATTTTAGGGCAACGTTTTTTACCTCAACACCATGAACCGCCCCAGCTGTATTTTCTTCTCATGTATTTGAGATTTAAGTAGTTTATCATTATTAGTTGTGTTTTGCAGAAGGGTAGACATAGAAGCAGCTCTTTGAATGGATGTCGTGTCACGGTGGCCTGATCAGCGTGACTTTTTCGACCCCACCTTCTGCTTATTGAGCGTAGTACCATTTGGAAGTGGTCGTGCTTCGTCATCAGGTCAGCGAGGGCTCATAACTCCTCCCGCCTCAGTCTGGATGGAGAGCTACATGCAGAAAATTAAACGATTCTGCAAATGAAGCAATTTCAAGCAGTGCCCTGGATCAGGTCACCTTGGCTTTGCTCCTGCTGAGAGCAGACTATTTACCTGTTTTTTATTTTTATTTCTGTCATCTCTAATATCATTCAGTGGATGTTTTGAAACTTGTTTTGTAAGGTTGTATGAATTGGTTTGATCTAAATTGAATTTTTTAATGTCTCTTTCATAGGTTCTTTACCCATTTTTCTTGGTGAAACACCTCTGCATTTCATACAGTTAAGGTTTTCTTCTAAAAGAAAATGTTTTTCTGGATAAAATGTTTGTTGGTCTTCCTGAATCCCATCATTTCCCACATATTAATTTCAATTTGAACGTTGGTGACTAGTTTTCCTGAGTCCTTAAATATCTTTTTATATCTTTTTTCTGGTTAATGACATTCAGCTGAACTCTTTCAGATCCCTTTAGGATTAATTTGTTTCCCCCTTGGCTGTAAACTCAAATGTCAGTGCAGCGCTGCATTAGTGAGGATGGTTACCCATTTAATCAGTCTAAGCCTTCCAGGTTAGGTAATCGGGGTTATTTGTAAGAATCAACACAATTTTTTGATAGTATAGTTATGAGCATAGCTGTGCAGTATGGAGTCCCACCAGGTTCAGTTTTAGGTCCCATATTTTTATGGTACTGTGGGATGGCATCATCAGAAAACATCACATTCACTTTTAGAGCTGTGTTTGTGACAAAGACATCAATGTTGTTGATGACCTGAGATTCATCTATTCTTTTTATTTTACTATATTTGAGAAGTTTAGATGCTTGAGAATATTCTTTATTTAGGACAGAACTCAGTTTAAGACAGTAATAGAAGAAGCACAGAATATTATATCATCAGTTTCGTCTGAGTTTCTCTCTCGGTCCAATGCAGAGATACTAATACACGCTTTTATAACCTGCAGAATCGATTACTGTAATGCACTGCTTTCTGGGCCTCCCAAGAAGAGCTTAACTTCACTGCAGATGTTACAGCATTCAGCTGAATGCAGGCCGGGGTCAGAAATCAAGCTCACATCACACTGATTCTGTTATTTCACTTTATTAGCTTTGGAAAATGCTTCTTTCTCTCTTAGCTTCTGCAAAGCACTTTGTTTCTCACTTTTAAGTTTGAAAAGCCATCTATTAATAAATCTCACTGATTGGGATGTAAGTAAAGGTTCTTTCACACCAGCTCTATTTAGTCCGCTTTAATCGAACTCTAGTTCTAGAAAGTCCAGTTCATTTGAGGAGGTGTGAATGCATAACTGAACTCTGATGTGAACCTAAAAAATGAACTCTGGTGCTGTTTGAACGTGTATGTGAACGCCAAGCGGACTGGAGGCCGTTCCAAAAGGAGGAAGCGGACCGAAGCACAGGTAAATACAACCTAAAGCAAATTTGCTGCTAGCAGCAGAAATGGTTCATGGTCTTTTACTAATGACAAAAGGGAAATCCTACAACTATTAAAATCTGTTCCTACTCCATTTTTGTTTACATTTCATGGGAAAAAAAGATGCGTGCATGTCTTCTTCAGAGGTTTTTCTGTCGTTTACTAAAGTGGTTCTTGGTGAAGCGCCCCCACAGGAGAGGAGGTGAACAGGTTTATTAAAGGGTTTGGTTCCTTTGACACAGAGCAGTGTGAAAAAGTACTGCAGCAGCTGAAAATGTGACAAATGTTGACATCTTGGTCCCTAATGAAACAGGACTACCGGTTTATCAGGTGTGAAAACCTCCTAATGGGCTCAACACACCAGCAGTGACGAACGACAGCATGATGCCGTGAACTCAACACACGGGACAAGATAGCAACAGCAGCGACGCGACAAAAGTTGAAAATTTTTCAACTTTCTTCTATCGCATCACTAGCCTGCTTATACACTTCTACATGTACAAGCTCAAACTTTCACATACACAAATTTTGACAGTCGCTTGGCAATGATTGTCGCCTCATCGCTCAAGTTTTACAGGAAATGAATGGAGAGGGAGCGTCGTCGTCTCTTGTCTGTCGAGCATCTCCAGTTTAAAAAGCGATCTAAGTAACACTTAATTTGAAGGGGTGTCCATAAGTCTAACATGACACTGTTGTAAACATGAAGGAGTCTTCGTGAATGTTACGACTGTTGTCATGAAGTGTCATTAGGTAAATAAAGACACTTTTAATACAAGGTTCACACGTTCAGTGGACTTTTAATTCAACATTTAGTGGAATTTTGAATTAAAGTGTCTTTATTTACCGACTGACACTTGATGACAACAGTTGTAAACATTCGTGAAGACTCCTTCATGTTCATGACAGGTGTTATGTCATGTTAGTCTTATGCATACCCCTTCAAATAAAGGGTTACAACGATTTATAAGGGATGCAAATAAGACAGTTTGTAGATTCTGGTAACTTTGGACCTACTGAAGTCTACATGGACTCCATCTTTGGTTTGGGAAGGTCAAGAGCTCCATCACAGCAAACCACAGGTCCGTTTTGCTTTGCCTCTTTCTTGTGGGTTGGTAGAGTTAGGATGTAGTGGTGTTAGTCTCTTTGCTGAGCCAGTATCTCCTTGTTTACCTTCCTATTACCCCTCCACCCTCTGTGTGACCTGCTGACAGCTGCAGATGAAGAGATAGGAGCCTGGAGCTCTGAGCAGGACAGGTGAGAGAGGGAGGTGTCCAAAGCACTCCGTCAGCAACAACAGCCCTGGGACACAAAGACGGCAAGCTGTTTCTTCTGAAACGTCTTTCTGTCTGAGTGGGGTTATGTCTCTGAACATGAAAGCTGGCGCAGAGCAGAAGATGGAAAAGTCTCCTCCCTTTATTTTAAGGGGTCACCACTCAGCTCTAGAGTTACACAGGATTTGCCCCTTAGAGGGTTCTGTTGTGTGGTCCATTTATGGGGCAAGGGGCAAGCTACGCCCCGCTCCTTGCCCCGTGTTGATGAATGGGCTCTTTGTGGGCCTGTGGAAACAAGCAGAATCCCTCCATCCACCTCCATATGGCAAGGCCTATAGATCTGCTGTAGCCTGAGGCCGCAGCGAACATCTGCCTCTTCCAGGGCTCGCTCCCAACTCTGAGACACCAACTGGACACCACACATGCTTCTGGCTGTCGGTTTGCTTTCATTTTCAACATCTCAGCTTGGCTACGGCCAAGCTAAACTGACACATAAGAGCATTAGCGCTTTAAGTTGCGGCAGGTTGGGCTTGTTTGACCCTTATTGGAAGCGTTAGGTGTAAACATAGAAATTCCATGTGTCTGCACTTTCCTCTCTAGCTGTGTTTTCTGTTTTGCATCTTGCTGATGAAGTGAAATGTCTTGCACGACTGTCCCGAATGTTTGTGTCTTTCTTCAACTTTTCACTTGGCTCGATTTGAGGGCAATGAAGTGACTCAGGCACACCGTCAGTGAGGTGTAAAGAGAAATTTGTCTTTCTTCTCGTAATTCTGAATAATGCTGGTGCTTGGAAACCAGATGTCCATTTTTGTGAGGGTGGTCATGAGCTGGAAGTTGGATTTCTGTGGCAATAAAGCTCCACAGAGACTTAATTAAAATAGCGACTGTGCAAACGTTTATCCAGCCTCTTCAGCCCGTTAGGGGGACACAAAGGGACATTCCCATTGTCTGCAGTGTCCACTCTCCACTGGAGTGTAACTGATGGGTAAATGCCTATCTGCATAAAGGTGTGATTGATGGTTAAACTCAGGTCTGTGCTCTCAGGTGAGCCTGATGATCAGATGATGCAGAAAACTGTCCAAATGAAACTGAATCACTGATTAAGAGTTGAGCATTACGTGAGAAGGTGAAGTCCAGCTGAAAAACTCATCATGACTTTGCTGTTTTGTCCCATATGTGGTCTTGAAAATCTATGAAGCACATTTTTCCACACTTAAAATGTCTCAGTGCATAAAATAAATTTTAATATCAGGCAAAAATAATGTGAGAAAATACAAGGAGCAGTTTTCAAATCATGTCATTTATTAGAAAAATACAATTATCAAAAAAACCTTTCAGTGTAGTAATCACCTCTAAACCTAAAACCTGATTGTCTTCAGAATTTTCATGCATTAAAAATCCGTTTTATTATATATATAATATAATATATTATACTATATTAATATGTATATTAATATAGTATAATATATACTATATTAATATACATATTAATATGTATATTAATATAGTAGTATATATTAATATACTACTAATATGCAGTAGTATATTAATATGATTAATATACTACTGCATATTAATCATATTTAGGTTTAGACTTTAACTAGGCCACTTCAAAACCTTCATGCTTGATACTTGCGGGTATTTTCACATCTGACAGTCCAGTAGATTTGGGTCGATTGGGGACTAAAATTGTGACATTTGTTACATGCTGCGGTTTGCTTTCAAACTGATCCAAAACCTTTGAAAAACCTGTTCTCCTCCTCACCTGTGGGGGCGTTGCACCAAGAACCACTGAAGGAAGTGACACAAACACCAACACAGAAGACATGAGCAAAATATAAACAAAAATGGAGTTCCGTCAGATTTGAGTGGTTATAGGATTTCTCTTTTGTCTTAGGTAAAAGATCAAGAGCCATTTCTCCCACTAGCTCTAGGCTCATGCATTTGTTTTGGTTGTATTTACCCAGAATTCCCTGCACTACAGCTCACTTCCTGCTTTTGAAGCATTTGCTGGTCCACTTGGTGTTCACATATGCATTCCATCAGCACTAGAGTTCACTTCAGCCAAACTTAGACTTTGGTTTTTAGGTGGACCAGTTTTCTTTTTGCTGGTACCTTGGATTATTGTCCTCCTGCGTTACCCAGTTGCTTTTGAACTTTAATTCATTTTTGCATCAATTATAGTAAATTATCCAGGTACTAAAGCAGCAAAGCATCCCCAGATCATCACACTACCACCACCATGTTTGACTGTTCTACTTCTGAAGCGCTGGTCATTTTACACCAGTCCACAGAACACTAAAGAGATATTTTCTTGGTAAGCATAAGGCAGGTTTTTGCATAATTTTGATTTGGAAGCCATTTTGGTTTGATCTGTTTATCATTGTTGAACCCTAAACTCTGACCTTTAAGAAACCAAAGGAAACTTGGAGCTTTAGATATTATGAGTTTTTCTGTGACTGCCTGGATGGGTTGATGATGCTCTTTTGGAGTAATTTTGGTAGGCCGACCACTGCTTGAAAGACTTACCACTCCATTTCTCACTAATGTTTGCTGGAGTCCCAAAGCCTTAGAAATATCTTTGTAATCATTTCCAGGCTGAAGAACTGGAAGAAATGTGTTTCTGTTCTTGAAATTCTTTAGAACATGTTTTTTAAAATCTGTTAACACACTCCATGTTGCCAGACGGATACTAGATTGCAACTTTTGGGAAATGGGAATAAAAACATTTAATTCATGATTTAACAAACGGGATAATTACTTTTCCACTTAAGACAGGTTGGTTTGAAAAGTTAAATTTTTCTTAATACATTTTATGCTCAGTTTCAATGTTGAAGGTCTCAAACTTTATGGATAATAATATTAAAAAATAAGTAAATAAATGGCAGATGTATATAATCACTTTCCTAAAATAGTGGCTAAAACAAAAGTGCTTTTGGCAAAAAAAATAAAAATAAATAAATCACTACCTCTTTCTTTCCAATAGATGTTTTCGCCATTGTCTTAGAAATTTTACAATATGATAGAATATTGTTAAAATCACAAATATTTCATCTTATAATAGTTCCTTTAATCAAGCGATGAAGAAAAACTCAATCACCTGAAATATTCCAAAGTTACTCAACGTATAATCTGTTCTGGGATGAGTTCTGCACAAATTACTGAGCTGGATTTTTCTCGTGTTACGCAACCTGGCAGAATGGTTGAGGTCTACTGAAACAACAATAAAGCAAACGTTTTTCCAGCGCAGACAGACACTCCGCTGATGGGGTGTTGGGACTAATTTCCTCTTGTCTGAGAGTGCTAGGCGGCCTAATCGACATTCCAACCGTAATCCCAGCTATCATTGAGCACTTAAGAGAAATATTCTGATCCCCTATTATCGCCCACTGCTGCATTATTGCCTCATTTTATGGAGAAATGAGTAGAAAACTGTATTTGCACATGAAGCTGTGTTGCCAATGTTCTGCTTGTTTCCTTAGATGCGAGAACTGTGTGGAGATGCTGTTTGTGCGCGGCTCGGGGAACTGCGTGCAATGCGACACGCCTCTGAGGAAGAGCAACTTTCGCGTGCAGCTCTTCGAAGACGCAACTGTGGACAAGGAGGTAGAGATCCGCAAGAAGGTGATGAAAATGTGAGTGAGTTTGGGTAGAGGGGTGGGCATTAGGGGTGTGGTTCTCTGTGTTTATATGTTACTCCAGACCTCCTCCCACTTCTTAAGCTGCCTTTGTCTTCCTCATTACACTGTTTGTTTTGTAGACAATGAGTCTCCTCCCCGGGGGTGGGGGCGGAGGCTCTTTCTCTGCCAGATTTTTACTCCGCAGTCCCTCCCTGTCCTCTTTCACTCCATCTTATCAGTGTTTTAATAGCCCCTTAATTGAGATCTAATGTATGTGTGTATTGGGCAGAATGCAGAGATGGTTTATAAAATGGTTGATTTAATGGATGCTGTTACTGTCGGTGATTGCTCCTCTTGTTTCTCTGCAGCTACAACAAAAGAGAGCTCGACTTCGCCAGCCTGAGAGACTATAACGACTATCTGGAGCAGGTGGAGGACATAGGTAGGAACAGGAAGGCCTCAGTTCAGTGTTTTCTAATCTAAAGAAGCATCAGATCTGGGAATACAAGTCCCTCTGAGGACTTTCAGCCTGGATAGACTGAGTGTCACCATTAATCTCCAATTAGTACTTTTACAAAAATAAAAGCATCCCGAATATTTTCTATAGGGTGTACCACAAGGCTCTACTATTGGCCCACTACTTTTCAAACTTTATCTCCTGCTGCTGGGAGCTATCTTTTGAAAATTTGTAACATGACCAAGTATTTTTGTCTAGTTGTTAGTGCAGATATCTTAGTAGAGTTGAAATAAGATAAAACTAACTTGCAAGTAACTTTTCAGCAAGATGTAGGAGCTTGATGTAAGTAATTAATTCCTTAATATTGTTAAAAAAAAAAAGAACTAGTTCCACTGGCAGATTACAGCATTATGAAAGATGTTTGCATTGGGGTGTACTGCAGGGCTCTTTACTTGGGTCACTTCTTTTTTCACTGCTGGAAGCTATCCTTTGAAATATTGTTACTACAATTATATCACGATATTTTTCCCATCTTATAATTTAAATAATCTGCCAGTGGAACTAGTACTTTTTTTAAAATCAATATTAAGAAATTATTGACTTAAAACAATCTCCTATATCTTGCTGGAAAATTGCTTGTTAGTTAGTTTCTTTCTTATTTCAAGTGTACTAATATATTTGCACTAGAAGCTTGACCAAAACTACTTCATAAGATTTTGTTTTTGCAGTGAATTCCTTTCCATGTGTTGATGATTGCCAGCTTTATTTCCTCCTAAACACTCTGAGCCATCCTCTGTTAAGCTTTTTGTTATTCTAGGTGATGTTCATTCATGGATGACTTTAAATTTCTTGAATCTTAATATGTAAAATGGAAGTTTCTAATTGTTTCTGTAGTGGTAAAGGTGTTGATTTTGGTTCTCTCATCTGAAGAATATTATTTACAGATACACAACATTACGTTTTTACTATTAAAAACAATTATGTTTTTTTTTGCTTTTAAATGTAGTTTACAACCTTACAAACAACATTGATGTGGAGAACACCAAGGGCAAGATGGAGCAGTACCAGAGAGAAAACAAAGACATCATCCAGAAAAATAAGGCGAAGCTTGTAAGTTTCCCCTCTCTTAAACAAACACTTGCATGACTTCATTCTTGTGGTTGGTGATGTTGCAGATTGTTTTGAGGATAATGTTTCGTTCTCCTCCCTCAGACGCGGGAGCAGGAAGAGCTGGAGGAGCTGCTGCTTCTGGAGCAGCAGAGCAACGAGCAGCGGAGGCTGGAAGTGTTGCAGGAGGAGCAGAGGCAGCTGCAGGCCAAGAGGAAGAGCAAACAGGCTCTGCTGGACGAACTGGTGAGAAACACACATGCTGCATGTCCTTATTTACTAAAAGTGACAAGAAAAGAGAGGCTGATGCACATGCTTTCACACCAGCTCTGTTTAGTCCGCTTTAACTGAACTCTGGTTCGTTTGGGGACTTGTGAATACGTAATCTGATCCAGACCAAATAAGTGAACTCTTGCCCGCCTAAAAACCTAGATTCTGGGTAAATACAACCAAATCAAATGAGAGAGTCAGAAGGTTCCCATATGTTTCATTGATGCACAGTCACGTTGTTTTGGTAAGTTTTATTCAAATTTCGCACACTTTTTTGTAAAAGTTATGTTGTAAAGAATTGTACAAATGTACTTACTTTTTCATCACATCGGAAAAACATTCCTCATAACTATCCGAGTATGAAAACCAGATAATGGAAGTTGACTAGTTGAAAATAAAGCACAGCAACAAACTTTCGACCATTCTGGCAACACTTTGTACAGAGCTCTGTCGAAATAGTTTGACCCAGGCCTGGTGTCGAGCTTGGCAGGTGGATGACTCTCTGCAAAGAAATGTTTTCAATTTTCATCACACTTTTATGTTAATGAGAATCGATTTTGGTACTTAGCGTGAAGCATGACGGTGTTTTAATGCTAGCAGGACAAATGACAAAAGATAAATCCTACAACCACTAAAATCTCTCCTGAGGTTTTAGTGTTGTTTCCTTCAGTGGTTATTGATGCAGCGCCACCACAGGCAAGGAGGCAAACAGGTTTTTCATTTAGTTTGCTTTGTTTCACTCAGTACACTGTGAAAGAACAACAACTTTTCGAACCGAGTCTACTGGACTATCAGTTGTGAAAACACCCTCAGACACACACCGTCACCCTGTGACACCATTAAGAGCTTATTACAAGTCACTGCGCTGCGGCTTGCATTGTTCTCATTCTGTGATCCCAAAGCTTTTCGGCTCCATTGTTTTGAGTTGAGGGCTTTGGAAGTTATTGTTCCTGCAGAGCTGCCAGCAGAAGGACCATCACAGATAACGGGTTAAGCTGTGTGCTTGCTTGTTTAAGGCACAGGGTCTGTTGACCATAGGCAGATGAGATCAGCTCAGACCCCATCTGAGGGAAACTCTTCTAAACTCTGACTTCTCCGTCTCTCTGTGGCCATTTGCAAACAGAATTCATCCGTTTATCTCCTATATCTGCTTTATTCTTATCAGCTACTATTTTAATTTACATATTTCTGAAATTCCTGGTCATTTTAAAGACTATTTTTATAGTATACCTTGGATTTGATTAAACTTTTCTTCAATTTTCAAATTCAACAAATGTAGTTGAAATAGTTAATGCTGAAATTTTTGCATGGACCAGTCCGGTTACCAGTACCAGTGTGCCCAAGAGTTCCCGAATAAATACAAATACAAAAGCCTTAAAAATAATTTATGAAACAATTTTAGCTGTTCAAATTAATTTTAATGAGCAGTCAATGAAAGATCCTGGGTGTTGCTGCACTCTGCCTGTCAGCTTGCTGTAATAAGGCTAATAGACTGTTCCCTCTTCCTTTATCACCCGATTAATTAACCAGTTAATATCAGTAGGGCTGAAATGATTAATTGAATAATTGGTTATTGAACTAATCATCAACTAATTTAGTAATCAGTAGTTCATTAACTGGTGTATACAGACTAAAAAGGCAATTTTTAGAAAGAGCAGTAATTAAACCAAAACTGTACAAAAATATATACATTTTGCATTTAAGATTAAAAAAACTTTCTCTGTAAATATCTTCTACCCAGAACTGCTCAAGTGGTATAGTTTTAGATTCACCCGTATCGTATTCTGTAAAAAATAATAAAAAAAATCTCACTAAGCAGCTTTTGCTACCCAATTATGAATCAGTTATTCCAAAAATAACCAACAGATCAGTCCCACACTGTATTAATGTTTCACATGTTGATGTTAGAAGCATTTTTATCTGCAGCTGCATCCTTTGCTACAAATGAATGTCATTGCTTTATTTGTTTAGCATCTTTTAATGTATTTTTTAATATTGCATAAAAAAGTTGAATGAAAATTCTGTAGACTGTACCATTTTCAAAAATCCAATTAATAGATAACTAAAACACTTGTTAGTTAATCATTATTTTATTTGTACCAATCAACATGTTGTTTTTTGCAGCAGTAGTGTAGATCAGGTTTATGTAAATACAGTAAACTTACTAAGTATTTTTGGTCTAGTTTCCAGTTCAAATATCTTAATACACTTGAAATACTGAAATAAGACAACTTAAAAGTAACTTTTCAGCTTCATATAACAACTTGTTTTAAGTCAATAGTTCCTTCATTTTGATGAAAAAGTACTAGTTCCATTGGCAGATTATTTCACTTATTTCAAAATGAAGGGCACTGTGCCGTTACCTAGCAACCCCAGCCAAGCCCAGCCGTCACCTAGCAACCAGTTCTAGTTCCACTGGCAGTTTATTTGTAACATAGGAAAAACGGCTTGTTCTAAGTGAAACAATCTACTTTTAAAGTGTGTTTTAAAATTATTTTTAAGGAATTATAGACTTAAAGCAAGCTCCTGTATGTGGCTGAAAAGTTACGTATCAGTTAGTTTTTGTCTTATTTCAAATGAACTAAGATATTTGCACTAGAAACTAGACCAAAAATACTTGGTATGGGTTTGTGTTTTTCCAGTGTTCCTCTCTGCTGCATGATCTCCGCTTTAGTAGTTGCTGTACTTAGACATATGTCCTCTGACCTTGGATTTAATTGGAGGTTTTGTTCTCCTGCTTGGTTTTTAATATCTGCGCCTTCAGCCCAGTGACAGCCCGGCTGAAAGCACCACTTGCTGATGGTTATCTCGCTGCAGCGATGAATGATGGGAAGGGGCTGCCGCCGGTGTCGGTCTCGTAATGAAACACTTTAATGACAGCCGCTGAAACCGCTTGTGTTCCTGCAGGAACAGTCCAAGCTTCCTGCCACCATCTTGCTTGCTCAACACAAGGTTCGCGCCGCCCAGCTGGAGACGCAGATAGAGCAGCAGAAACAGAATGTGAAGCCGACCAGCTTGTTCTCTACTGGGATCCAGATCGTAAGTGAAACACTTTGGATCTTTTTGGTATTAAATGAGCCTGGAAAAGGCTGGGAAACTATATTTTCTCTATTTTGTCTAAATGTTGTCATTCCTTCCTTCTTTCCTACCTTCCTTCCTGGTATTCTTCTTTTATTTCCTTTTTTTCCCGTGTTTTATTCATTTCTTTCTTGTGTCCTTTCTCTATCCCTCCATCTATACAGAAAGCTTCCTAGCTTCCTAGCTTCCTAGCTTCCTAGCTTCCTTCCTTCCTTCCTTCCTTCCTTCCTTCCTTCCTTCCTTCCTTCCTTCCTTCTATTTTATCCACAGTTTCTATAGTTTGGTCATTTTTAAGCAGTTATGAGGCACAGTGGCTAAACTTTAAACTGCTGCTGCGTCAGTTACTCAACAAGTAGTTGCTAGGTAACCATAGAGTGAGCGAGTTAGTTGCTAGGTAACCATAGAGTGAGCGAGTTAGTTGCTAGGTAGCCATAGAGTGAGCAAGTCAGTTGCTAGGTAACCATAGAGTGAGCGAGTTAGTTGCTTGTTAACCATAGAGTGAGCGAGTCAGTTGCTAGGTAACCATAGAGTGAGCGAGTCAGTTGCTAGGTAACCATAGAGTGAACGAGTTAGTTGATTCCACCAACTTTGCTTAGCTGACCTTGAGAGTTTTAGCTACTAAAGGCTTTCATGCTGTGTGATAATGAACCACGGTTCAGTGAGTCATCTATACATTGAATATTATCGATTGATATTAATCCTGTTTATATATTGTTACTGATTTATTATTCAGCTCTAGGTAATTCATTACTTGCAAAAAATGTTTTACCAAGTATTTTTGGTATAATTTTTAGTCCAAATATCTTATTCCACTTCAAATTAGACAAAACTAACTTACAAGCAACTTTTCACTAAGATGTAGGAACTTGTTTAAGTCAATAACTTCCATTGGCAGATTATGTGCCAATGGATCTAGTATTTTTCATCAATATTGAGGAGTTATTGACTTAAAACAAGCTTCTGTATCTTGATGAAAAGTTACTTTTAAATTAGTTTTTCCATATTTGAAGTGTAGTAAGATATTTTCACTAGTACTCGTTGGTAGGATTTTGTATTTTTACAGTGTAGGGCCTGAAACGGAGGACTTTAGTCGTCGTCTGCTTCTTCCCCTTAGTGTGGGAACGGGCATTGGGCCTCTTCGCTCGGATCATCACATTCCTGCTGTAGCAGCGGTGGGTCCCACGAGGACCGGGCATGTGGGCTCCGGGCTTTAGCTGCGCCGCAGTTTGTGCACTTGGTGCCTGGAGAGACCTTCATACTTGGCTGTCGTTCATGTTTTCGGTCATTTATTTTCATTTTAACTGGCTGAGATAGGCTGTGTCATCATCCTCACTCCCTCCACTGCAGCCCTCATGAGACACGGTTGTCTTCTCGCAGTTTAGTGATGCATGGCAAAGATATCTGCTTCATACTCACCTAAGGCTTCAAAATGCTTTCTTACACGCTCTGTTATACCTAAACTTTCACTTTTCTCTAAAGATAACTGCTTCATGCCCAGTTTCTTGTGTGTGTTTCAGTGTGGTTTTCTGAATGTCACAATTTTTAATATAAAGTAGGAATTTAAACTCACTGACTGAGAGAAACACGCCACGATTGTGTTGCTTTTGGCCGCTTTCCTGGCTTCTTGCTTTAATTTCTCTTCATCTTGTCGTTTGAGCTGCTGCTAGTGGAACAGAGCTCTCACCACGCATCTGTTCGGTCGAACCGAGAGACATGAGTCAGGGGAAAGTGTTGGTTTGGATTTCCCTTTACCTCAGAGTCCAGAGGAATGACTTTTGTTTGACTTGGTAGGCTTTCAGCAAAGAGCTGTGGGTTCAGGCAGATTGCTGGAATGCATGTATCTGAGGTTTTGGGAAGAAACCAAAAATACTTGGTAAGATTTTGTGTTTTTGCAGTATGGAAGCCCTGATTGGACACTACAGGTTTAACACAAGCATATCCACGTGTCAAAATGACCTAGTCAAAGTACTGACATAATTCCAATTGAAAATATGTGGCTATACTTGAGAATACACTGCAAAAGCACAAAATCTTTACAAGTATTTTTGGTGTATTTTCAAGTGCAAATATCTTAGTACATTTGAAATAAGACAAAACTAAATTACAAGTATCTTTTCAGCAAAATATAGGACCTTGTTTTTGTAAATAATTCCCTAATATTGATTAAAAAAAAGTACTAATTCCATTGGCAGATTATTTCACTTACAATACATTTTTCTACGTGCTATAAATTAAATAGTCTGCCAATGAAACTAGTACTTTTCTAATCAATATTAAGGGATTGTTTACTTACAACAAGCTATTATCTTGCTTGAAAGTTAGTTTTGTCTTATTTCAACTAAACTAAGATATTTGCTCTAGAAACTAGACCAAACTTAGTAAGACTTTGTGTTTTTGCAGTGTTGATGTTCACAGTCACTTTTCATCCAATCTACCTGAACTTGAGCCATTAAAGTAAAACTTAAAGATGCAACTTTTTCCCCATCATCGCAGTCATTTCCAACTACCGTACATTTAAAACAAGACCTTCTGTTGAATCTAGTCCTGATTTGTGCTGGGAAGACCTGGATGGGTTTCCTTAGAACTGGTGAGGGGGTCTCCTGGCTAAACACCGAGTGCTAACGTCACAGTTGAATGGCCTGAAGAGGAAGTTGGCCAATCCAGGGGGGGAAAGTCGTATTAGTCCAGGTGTGATGTGCGGTGGGATGGGCCTGGTCTTGCCTCAGGAATGGTCTGGAAACCTTCTTTAATCCCTCACTTTGTAGATTGCTCTATTGAACCAGGAGACACACAAACGTCCATGTGCGGGCGCATGCAGATAAATACACTCCGTGCCCCTCCCCCGAAGTCTGAGCACACAGCGTTTGAAGAATAAAGTGTCTTTCTAAAATAGAAGTCCTCTGAAATCAAAAGACTCGTTCTGCGTGGGAGGATTTGCTGTTTAAACAGGCTGGTTGTTGTCTAACACGGGATCGAGCATGTTGCCAAGACTCTTCATGCCACCGAAGAGCTCACTTGGCACCTGCGTTGAGAGAGGCACAGATTTTAAAGGGGACTTATTATGCAAATTTCTCATTTTGCATGTTTTTATTCTTCCATTTGGGCCTCAACTGCTTCTAAAAACAGCCAAAGTGATTAAAAAAAGCACCAAGATGCTTTTTAAGAATAGGTTCATGTTTTTTGGTGTTAGGAAAATGAGCCGTTTCAAAAATCTTCCAATCGTTAAGTCACAATCCTGGGCACTGCACCGTTACCTAGCAACCAAAGCGGAGTTCCAGCATATTTAGTCAGCTGTTTCTACCACTGTATGCAAAAGACAAGGTTGGTTGTTGACTTACCTTCCTGAAGCTACACTGCAAAAATACAAAATCTTGCCAAGTATATTTGGTCTAGTTGATGGTGTAAATATCTTAGTACACCAGAAATAAGAAAAAAATCACTTACAAGTAACTATTTAGCAAGATATAGGAGCTTGTTCTGCATCAATAAGTACTTGATACTGATGAAAATGTGCTTGTTCCACTGGCAGATTATTGAGAAATGTCTTGTTATAAGTGAAACAGGCTCATTGATTGTAGAACTAGTTCTTTTTCATCAATATTAAGGAATTATTGACTTAAGACAAGCTCCCATATCTTGCTGAGAAGTTCACTAGAAACTAGACCAAAAATACTTGGTTAGGTTTTGTGTTTTGCAGTACTGAGCAAACTAAAATCTCATTGTTGAAAAATTATTTTTTGCAAAAAATTTAATGAACACAGACCTGTTCAAGGAAGCATAACAGGTCAAAAACATGCAAACTGCGTCTGAGACGTCTGTTTCCGTGGCAGTGAAGGTAAGCGCTTCATCATCTGGGAGCGTGTGTTTGTGCTGATGGGGGATTGTTCTCAGCTGCTGCAGTGTCCCATTCCGGAAAGCAGCTGACCGATGGGGAATCTTTCCACCTTGGAGCGGCTTTCAGCGCCACCTTAGATGAAAGGTGCCCGGTTCCAGCTCCGCCGGGGGCCCACAGGCCCCCTGCCCACAGGCAGCACAGCAGCTGACATACCTGATGAGGCCGGCGTGGGCACCTAATGAAACAGGAGGCACATAAACAAATAGCAACACACACACGGAGGAGCTAATGTGGGTGGAAAGTTTATCCCTAAAAACTGTGTGGCTGGCTGAACTCTCTCTGGCCACTCATTGGACAGTTGGACAGTGGAATTTGCCTGCCATCGAAAACACAGTCACACACACGGAGACGGTGAGAGTGTGTTTGCGCTCCTGGTTGAGTCCTCTACTGTGACCTCTGCTCAGCAGATGCACTTGTCGACGCAGGCCGCGCTCTGCAGACTGGCCCAACCTGTTCTGTCTGAGTTGTTGCTGTATACTCTCCGCAACCCCCACTGACGCTTGCACTTTATTTTCCCTTCCCTGTTCACACTCCGCAGGAAAACAAACACACACAGAGATCTTCATTCCATTGTTTTAATTAAAACAAAAGTTTTAAGAAGGGAGTTTGCAAAAACACAAAATCTTACCAAGTGTTTTTGGTCTAGATTGTAGTCTTCGTATATTTGTAATGAGGTAAAATTAACCTACAAGTAACTTTTTAGCAAGTTATAAGAGCTTGTTTTAAGTTAGGCTGAAACAATTAATTGGACTAATTGTGATTAATCAATTATTAAAATAAGCATCAACTAATTTAGTAATTGATTAATAATTAACTGCAGTATAAAGACTCAAAAAGGTCATTTGTTGAAAGAATAACATAAACAGATTAGTAATTAAGCCAAAAAATATATACATTGCATTTAAGATTTGTGTTTAAATGCGTCTAATCAGAATTCAAGTGGCATAAGTTCAGCTCAACTGATTCAAATTCTGTAAAAAAAAAAAGCTCCTATTAGGCATGTTTTTTGATCCAATTATTAATTGATTAATGAAAAAGCTAATCAGCAGAAAGGATTGAGTTTTTTACATGTTGATGTTAGAAATATTTTTAGCTGTAGATTCATACTTTGCTACAAATAATCAACCGTTCACTAAAGGAACGCTGATGTTACATTTTAGGTCGAAAAATGTCATTAATTATATGTTTATTTGTATCTGTTAATGGATTTCTAATATTGCATTAAAAAAACTTAGTGTTTAAATGACAAAATTGCAGAATGTCCAATTTATAGTCAGAAGTATTGATTACAAAAATAATTATTGGTTCCAGCACAAGTTCAAAGTCAGTAATTCCTTAATATTTATAAAAAAATACTATTTCCACTGGCAGATTATTGTACTGATAACATGAGACAAGTTAGATTAGTCTTATTTCAAGTGTACTAAGCACTTTGCACTAAAAACTAGAGAAAAATAGTTGGTACGACTTTGTGTTTTTGCAGTGTAGGAGCCCTGATTGGCATCAGCACATGTCCGTTCACACCTCGGCCCCCTGTGACGGCCCGGCCCGGCCCAGCTTCGGTGGGGCTCTTCGAACCCAGCCTGCAAGTTGGCCGGCCTCCGCTTGGCGGAAAAAGGAGTTGTCAGCTTTAGGGGCTTTGCGCCGGAGCAGCTGCCACCGGTCAGGGAGATATATTTAAACTGGTAAGACACAGGGAGCCAGCAGTTTTTACACTTGCTACTTGCTGCTCGGCGTGCCAGTGAGCAACCCAAATCCCTTTATCCACACAGAAGCACCGGCAGCTCCGGGGCAGAACAAGGAAGTGAAGGCTGGGAAAGTGTTAGCATAGCTTCTAACAAGGCGCATCATTTTCAATCCCTCTGCAATGCTTCCTTTCCGTTCAGGGTGTTCGTTCATCCCTGAAAAGTTTTAAAGTTCATGTTTCTAAAGTTAAGATCTTGATCAAAATGTATTGTAGTGATTAGAACATTTTTTAATTGGTTTTAATCAATCAATCAAGTTTTTTTACAGCATATTTCAACAAGGCTTCACATTATAAAAATGCAAGAGTAAGAGGTCATAAAAACAACATACAGTCAGCAGTTAAGAAACCAGTGACAAACATTACATTTTGATGAGTGTCATCATCAACACCATCAATACCTGCTGAATATGTTGGTCAATATAAATGCATTAATAACAGGTCTTACATTTTGTTGTGGCTGGACTATTTTATAATGCAAGTGTAGTTTTTTTTGTTGTTGTTGCTGCAGGACTTTTGTGTCGCACACAGAAATCTGTTGCATTCTGTGACTCGAGGCTAACTAATTGCTAATATAGCCTTGCTAGCTAGCTAGGTTTTTTTGCTGCAAATTTATCCCCAGTTGCCTGGACGACTTCTGTTGCCAACCCTTACAGATTAGATACAGTCTGTTTAAAAAAAAATTAAAAAATTTAGCTCAGAATTATGGGGGGTTTCAGCGATGCTTGACTGTAATTCTGCAGGATTCTCCAAACATTCTCTATATTTATAAATTTTTCTGTCTTAAATTTTATTCAAGGTGGCATTAAAGTTCTTTGACCTGCAGATGCCCTGCCATTGTTCTGATTATCACCTCTTGTATTAGTGAAGAGGAACCCATTTTGCACATTTTCATATTTACATTTGAGTCTCAACTGCTTCTAAAAACACTTAAAAAAAACACCCTGCCGGTTTTTTGTTAATAAGTTTGCAGGGTTATTTAGCGTCTGGACAATGAGCCGTTTCAAAAACCTCCCGAGTCTTAAGTCACACTTCACTGTTACATAGCAACCCCAACCTGCCACCTAGCAATCCAAGCACAGCTACAGCATGTTTGGTCAGCAGGTTTTCCCACCGTATGTACAATGGTGGCAAGAAACGACAAGTGTTTTGTTGTTGACTTACCTTCCAGAAAACACTTTCTGCATTCTTGTTGGTTGTGCAGGAGGCTCCACATCTGCTTTTCGAAGATATACAGTTGAATAATTGAGCATCTGTTTGCAGCCATTTTCATGTTAGAGTGTAAACGTTGATTTTCATCTAATATCTATTACTTATTTTTGAGTCATGAACTCTGACCTTAACTGACAGAATGGTAAAGATGTTCTGGATTCTTTTTTGACCTCCTGTTTGAGTTGTAAATGGTAGACTAACAAACCCATGAACGTTCTCCAATGTTCCATGTTTTCTCCATTTGTGGATAATGGTTTCTCACTGTGGTTCACTGGAGTATAAATCATCTGGTCTTCAGTTTATTCAGATCAGGAGATGATGTGATGCTTTTTGATATGCTTTATCCTACTTCATGCTGTCAGATAGGTTCTATTTAAATTATTTCTTGATTCTACAGATCTGGCAGCAGTTAAACATGACGAATTGAAGATAATGATTTTGTTTCTCATTTATTCTTGACTTTCTCTAGATCGTAAAATGTTTCTTTTAACTCCTATTTCTCCTACTTCATGTCGTCAGGCGGGTTCTATCAACAGGGTTTGTACAGGTGCTTGAAATCCTTGAAATGCTTGTGTTTTCAAGGTTTGGATTTCTGTATAAAGTCCTTGAAAGTGCAATCTATCACTTGATGGAAAAAAAATATATTTACAGTTGAAACCAGATATTTAAAGATAATAAAAACACACATACACATTGTTTTCTCACTGCCTGAAGTTAAATTATACCAAATTCTATTTGTTTTAGATTAATTAGAATTAGAAAAGCTATTTCTACTTGCTAAATCCCTGAAAACGTGTCAAGAAAAAAATGTTATAGATTACTTAAAAAAACAATTATTTAGTTTACCCTGTCCCTTTTGTAGACATTATCAATAACAGTAATAAATAATATATAATAGAGAATCAAAACTGTTTTTGTTGTTGGAAATGTCTGAAAATGTACCATGAAGATGCTTGAAAAGTGCTTTAAAATTTATATTTGATTCTGTAGGTGTGGTAGTTAAGTTTTTCACATACTCTGTGCCCTGCTTGGTTTTGATAACTAGCAAATTAATTACAATTTAAAAAGTTGCCTTGTATATTTACTTTGGTTATTTTTATCCAATATAAAAACTGACGCTCTTAAACATTGCAAATGAAAAAAAACTGCAAGTGGGTCAATTTAGCTAAAGACCACAGGAAGAGACTTCTTCATTTGACCTTTTAATAGTCCTTTCAGGCATCATCTCGGCACAGAAACTTTATTTTTAAGTTAGTGATACAAATGCTGAGGCTGCAGAATTGCTCCCACTGGCTCTGCAGTGATTTCTTCAAATCATCCTTCCCTGTGGTTTTATTAGGATTGATGGCCCCCAGAGGCCCACTTTAGTGCCACGCGGGTGTCATAACAGTGTAAAAACCAGTTACATACGCAAACTTACAATGCACACAAAGCTGTATATGTAGTCGGACGGGCCCCCGTGACGATAAAAGCAGATGTTCATGTTTGGCTGTCAGTCCTGTTGATCTGAAAACCCCCCCGTCCCGTTGAGCTGGGGGGTCCGTCCCCCCTTCCTGCTCAAAAGCATTTTAAAAACAACTTTCATGCCGGCTTTTAATAGGAGGTGATGAGTTTATGATTTAGAGTGGAGTCCTCTGAGAGCTCATGTCTGGGTTTCTGGGCTGTATGAGAGGGTTGGGATCTTCAATCAAAGCCTCACCGCAAATAATTGTGTCTGTTTTATGTGTCACTATGTTTAATATGTTTAAAGACAAGAGTCGCGTCCTGGTACCCGCGTGCGCCAGTTTTCAAGGTGACCTAGGAGAGGAATGCATCAGGAAAATTTCGGCCCTGTCACTAGAAAATCTGAGTTACTGAACAGGGCCGGCACAAACCTTTTCTGGGGCCACAAGTGGATTTTAATTCAGGGGCCCCTCATACCAACATGTCAACACCAGATAATTATTCCTAAGCTAAATTATACCTATATGTGCCAACTATAACAGAGTTGGGTGGTAACTAGTTACATTTTCTCAATTACATTTACTTGAGAAAGTTTTTTTGAAAAAAAAAATTGAGGCCATTATAACATAGTACCTCTGCATTAAAAATAACTATTTTTATTGGTCTTATGTAATATTCAAATTTTCTAAAAAATAAATAAATAAATAAATTTCAGGTTGTCATTAACTGTAATCTCTGATGATCAAAACAAATAGAAATAAATGCTTAAGTGCATCACTCCGTGCTGAATAAATTCATTTTTTTAGTTTTCTGAATGAAGACATCCCTCTCTATACGTTTTACTTAACCACATTTAACCACATTTATTTGATTTATGTGACAGAATCAAACTGAAACAGAATAATGAAGCTCTGGTATGCATGTAAAAAAAAAAATCAGCTTTCGTTACTCCTTCAGTGGAAAAAACCCACTCATTTTCTGCTAACATGTTGCCACTGTCACTACCTGAGCCCCCCCTCTTCACACCCCATCTCACCTGCACAAACTGAAAGCTGCCGCTCATAGCTACAGGCGCAGGCTTGTCCTGTTAAAATAGCTGAAAGTCATTCCAAGAAAAAAAAAGGGTGTTGTATGAATGAATTACCTGTAAAACGTCTCATTAGCAAAGACGCATTTCCTTCAAGCGAGGATGATGATGGACATCACTGTGGGGAAACGGATAAACTTTTACATAATACGCCGATGGCAGCTATCAACTCCGAACACAAGCTCTTTTAAATTATTCAGAAGACATAATTAATAGCTAAAAATACCAGATAGTAGATGAATATGTGTATTCAGGTGTAAATTAAAGAGAATAAATAGATGCTGTCAGTGTATTGTGCTTACCAGGACATTGCAGCTCATTCTTCTGCTCTTATTTGTTGTTCTGTTCTTAACTTTACTTCTTCCTCATCATTGTGCATCGCTTTGAAACTCCAGCTCAGCTTTGCTAGCTTTATTTTACCGTGTGTGTGTGTGTGTGTGCATGAAGCAGGTTTTTATATCCTTCTGGGGACCCTACGTTGTGAGGTTGTCCGGACCACTACTTCTTGTGGGGACATTTTCTTGGTCCCCATAAACGGGAAATGTTGTTTTTGGGTTGGGGGTTTGGCTTAGAACTTTAAGTGTGAATTGAGTTTTGGTTAGGGTTAGGTATGTGATAGTTAGGGTTAGAGGAGAAACGAACTGAAGTCAATGTAAAGTCCTCACAAGATATGAGAACACGACTGTGTGTGTGTGTGTTCTCATAAGCCAAAGCATGTGTGACGGGCGGGCAGGGCAGTCTGCGGCCGCAGGGCACATGTTACTTGTTTAGTTTGGTTTTCATCAGCTCCCCTCTGTGTTCTGTTGTTTATTCTCCCCCCACTTCTTTTTTTTCTTTGCTCTCTCTCTCTCTTATCTTTTTATCTCTTCTTTGTCTCTCGGTTCCTTTGCTGAACTCTGAAGTAGTTTCTGCGTGTTTAAACAGCATCTCTTTTACTCCCAGGTTTGTTTCCAGTAAAGCTGCGCAACCGCAGCGCTCTGACGCAGGGTGGAAGTAGGCCCATCACGATAAATTGATCCAGGAGTTATTGCGACAATTGATTATATTGTTGTTTATAAGTAATATTACGGCAATAATAAAAGAACACATTCTCAAAGATCAGTAAACTTTAAATTCTAATGAACATTTAACACTGAAACTAGAAGACATTTTAAATATCCAAAATAAACAAAACAACAAATAAAATTAATTAAGTCAATGTAAACAAAATTGTGCTTCAAAAATGGCTAGTTGAGACCAAAGCACCAAACTGAAGACTTTTATCATCCAGTTTTTGGTAGAAAGGGAGAAAAAAAATTGATAAACAATAAATCATGCCAATGGAAATTTCTGAGTTTGTTTTAATTTATTATGCGATTAATTGATTTACTGATTATTTTGACAGGCCTGTGTGGAAGTTCCCATCTTTTATGTCACATCCCCAAATCGAACAGATTTCTCCCAATTAATATCTGATCGACATTATTAGGAAGAATTGCAGCCTCACTCACATCTAGGGCTGAAATAATTGGAAATTAATATATAGGACTGTCAATGTATGCAATTAATCTGGCAATTTTAAATGTTAATATTACATAACTCAGATTAACCAAACTATTATTCGGGTTTCCCCTAGAAAACCTGCTGAGCCTGGTTGTAGGATTGCCAGCGTAGCCCACCATCTTTTTGCGTTAGATATTAAAAGTTACAAAAATTTGGAGGTGCACGAACTGGCATCATAATTCGGAAATAAAAGCGTTTGATATCAACGAACAGATGTATTTATTTGAATCTTTTAATCTATTTCTAATATTGTATAAAAAAGTCTTTAGTGGTTAAATGAGAAATCTGTAGAATGTACCAATTTGTTTTTAGCAGATTAATCAACTAATCGTCAAAAAATAATCAGTGACTCACATAATTGTTAGTTGCAGTCCTAGTCAAATCACAACAGTTGGGTCTCTGGCTTGCTGGTTTTGTTTATCCGAGTAGCATTTATGAGAAGAGCTGAGCATTTTCCTAATGGTGGAGGCATTCAGATTGATCCATCTTCAGGAGACTGGATCATGTTGCTCCTGCTAATGTTGCTCAGATGCTAACACTGAGCTAACTACTGTTTGCTAACACTGAGCTAACTACTGCTAATCCACCGAATCATTGTTCCATTGGAAAGAAGTAAATTTTCCCACTTTCCAGTGTATCAGAAACTTCTCCTAATTTTAATTATTTTTTTTCCTTTCAGGGTCAAACTGTTTCTCTCCAGCCTTTGCCCAGAATACAGGAGGTTCTGTACCAGTACAAAGCCCTGCAAGTTGAAACCTATGGACCTCCACCACCCGACCTGGAGCAACTCAGCAGATTTGGGTATGATTATCTCTTTTTTTTTTTTTTTCCAGTTTTGCTGCACATCCAGGGACCAAATCTGAGTTAGTTAATGCAGATTATTTTTGGATCAAGGGAGTGCAACCTGCAGCTCTTTGAACCTTTCACAACATCTCTTAATAACTCTTTCCAAAAAAATGTAAAAACCCAATGAATATTTATAAATATAGATGTAATAACAACTGCAGGTTTAGCAGTTTTTCAGGTTTTTATAAAATTATTGCATTGAATTGCAACAACTGAATTATTCTAAAAATACCAGTAATAAGTTTTTGGATCTATTTTTCTTCTATTATTATTATTAAAAGTTGGTTTTTCCAAAGCTCTTGTAAAATTTGCTTCTAGAAACAAATTTAATTGAGCTACATTGAGGTCAAAAATGTGATTTTGGATTTTAAAGGTTATAGAAGAACATGTTGACGATCTCCCAAAAGCATAGATCTTTACATAGCCAATACACCAGATTTTATTTATTTGCAAAGTTTTTAATTAGATTTTCCTTCATTTCCTTCAGCTTCATAATCCATACTTGAAGTAGAAAAATTGTATTTTACCTGCGTTCTGTTTTAGTTTAGGTATTAACATTAAAACTGAAGTTAACTTGGAAAAACTTGGAGTTACTTAATTCTATCTGATAACAACTTTTGAACATGTTCACAGCATTTATTTAATATAATTTTGTAATAATGCCAAGACAGATTAAAATTTTATGTATTTTTTTATGTCAAACAGGTTTTTAAAAACTAGAAAGCAAGTAATCAATAAGACGTGATAAAATGTGGATACATCACCAGGAACAAAATAATTAACTTACCTCTACTTTTCTGTTTGAAAATTAGTAGGAAGAAGTGAGCATTTATTTAATCCTACCTCTTATCTCAACTTAATGAAATATATTACTTACCGACTCAATAATTATCAGAAATTGTGTTTTGACATTTTCTTTGGTCAGTTTTAATGTGCCACAATTTTCTCTTTGCAAACTTCTTGAAAGTTTCTAATTTTTATCTTGACAGGATCTAAATTAGCATCTTGTTGTCATTATGGTAATGCAGTGATATGGGAATCTAATCCTCTGCAGGGTCCCTGCTTTGCATAGAAAATAATTTCAGTATACTGAAAAGTTTCTTTTTAGGTAACCAGAAGGACCTGAAAGCAGATAATCATGTCATGAAATCATTAAGATGTAAACATAAACAGTTTATATATGTTGATGTTATGGTATCAATCCTTCTTTAAGTCATATCCATAAATTCATGTTATATGTTAGTAATGTTGCGTCTCTCCAGCCAGAAACAATCAATCTGTCAAGCTGATGGTTCATGAAACTTTATTTACAATTTTGCTCATTAATGCGTTGCAAGAACTTAATGAACAAATCGAATAAAGACGGTCAAATTACAATATTTCTGCCTGATCTGACAGAAACAATGTCAGATCATTGTTTCTGTCAAAACATGAAGTGGGAAGATAATACCTTTTAAAGTTAACATGGTATAAAACATCAGTTAAATAAAAAAACAAAAGCAAAACTTTTAACCCAATGAAAATTGGCCCTGAGGCAGACAATGTTTGGCAGTAATCTCATTTCCTTTACTCTAATTTCAGCAAGGAAATATACAGTTTTACATGATCAAACCACCCTATTTGTTTTTAGCTTTAAAAGCACAGAGCATGCTCCTCTTCAGGCTAGTTGCTAAGGAAATTCTGCTGAAGATGAGCATTGAACCACACCTTTTACACACTTTAGTTATTTGCACTTCAAGGTCTAATAAGGAAGAAGTATGCAACGTTCAGAGCTAAAAATAAGAATGTAAATATTAAAAGGACACTGTTTTCCAGGCACTTGCTTCCATTTTATAACCCTAACTGTGTTACTTTCAGTAATTATAAAATTGCTGTATACATCAAACATGAGTTAAAATATTTTTTTCTTTGCAATTAAACCCTTTGAAATTGGGCCTCTATCTCTTTAAGAAGCTCCTGCTCTTTCTGACGCTTTGCTTTCAGTACATCATTACAATGCGCTCCTCCATTAAGCCTTTAAAATTGTTCTCCGAAGCATTGCACCAAAAAGTAGTTTATATAAGCTCATCTCAAAAAAGTCAATTTTACATAATAGTGCCCCTTTAAAAGTTATTTTCACTATTAAATAGACCAAAAATAATTGTTAAGATTTTGTGTTTTTGCAGTGCATAGTATTTATGAACATTGAAATTGTAAAATCTGTTGATCTTGGAGATCTTCTGGGATCTGTGCAGCTCGTCAGGTCTGGTCCATTCCATTCACGTAACTCTCCTCTGATTAACAGAGAAATGGAGAGAAACATGTGGCGGCGGTAGCGAGGGAGGGAGTAAGAACTATCACCCCCGCCACGGTGCATCTGTAGCAGGGTCCATTAACACACAGGAAACGCTTTCCCCGAAAGCCCCTTTGGGCCAATCAATCCAGGACGCCATTGGTCCAGTCTCTTTGAGTGTACGCTATCCATCAGACAACCCAGCGCCCGGTCGTCTGCAGTCCAACTGCCTGGCACTACAGTTTGCCCACACACCGAGAGGGAACAGCTTTTATTGGGTGACACAGACAAAACGGGGGTTTGTTGTTTCTGGGCATGTTCACCGACTCAGATCGCTGCTTCATTCTGACAGGATTCACTTCAGATGTGAATATTTGCGCAAGATGTCTGCATCGGTTACTTAGATAAAGGTTTTAATGAGTTTATCCCTTTAGGTTTACCTCAAAAAGGTCGAATGTCTGGTGAAACATTTCAATTTGTCTGTCTTAAGCTGTTTTCGCCTGATATTTTGATAGATTTGTTTCGATTGAGAACTAAAACTGCAACATTTATTTAATTTTCAGACTGCACTGAGTCAAACAGTCCAAACTAATTGAAAAACCTGTTCCCCTCCTCCCCTGTGGGGATGCAGCTCTGCAAAAACACAAAATCCTACCAAATATCTTTGTCTAGTTTCTAGTAGAAATATCTCGGTACACTTGAAATAAGACATAACTAACTTATAAGTGACTTTTCAGCAAGATTTATGGGCTTATTTTAAGTAAATAATTCCTTAATATTGATTAAAAATAGCACTAGTTACACTTGCAGATTATTTCACTTAGAAGATATTTTTTTCTTGTTACAAGTGAAATAATCTGCAAGTGGAACTAGTACTATTTCATCAACATCCTGACGCTATTGACATGTCTTACTGACAGTGTCCTATAGCGCTGAATAGTGACTTGTAAGGTAGTTTTGTCTTATTTCAAGAGTACTCAGATATTTGCAGTATAAACCAGACCAAAAATACTTGGTAAGGTTTTGTGTTTTTGCAGTTTGAACCAAAATACATTGAAGGAAATGACACAAAAACCTCTAGAGAAAACTTGAGCTCAATTCAGAAAAGGTTGTTGGATTTTTCTTTGGTAAAACACCATGAGCCATTTCTCCCACTAGCTCTAGCCTTGTGTGTTTGTATCGGTTGTTTTTACCCAGAATGCCCTCCACTCAATTCCACTTCCTGGTTTTGAAACAAATGTTCACTTCAGCCAAACTGAGATCTAGGTTTTTGGGTAGACCAGAGTTAACTTTTTTGATTCGCATCAAAGTTCGAACCAGACTCTCTAAACAAACGGTCTGGAGTTTGGTTAAAGCGGACAGAACGTGGCTGGTGTGAATTCACCCTTATTTACATGATGTATTCAGAGAAGTGCTGAGGTACTGCTTCTTTTGGTCAGGCTAATCAATATGCAGATGAAACACATCTTGCAATTTTGCTACGTGCCAGAGCTCAAAGTAGGGAGGAAGAGGAGAGGGGCCCCTAGTCAGCAGTTCGGGGGTCCAGAAGGACCACTGCTGGAGAGGAAGGACTACAGGCTACAGAGATAAATGAGGAACACCAATCCCTTTGGTGAAGGAAGCAGTCAGGGACACGGACAGGCTAGTTCAGACAAACCACAAGTCCCAAGATGCATTGTTCTGTTAAGTAAGAGCAGGAAATATTGCTGACATTTCTGCTCACACTGCAGCTTCTGATTCAGCTTGGTTTGACCTTTTGTCAGATACACAGATAAGTGAGCATGTAGACCTGCACATGGTGGTTTTTTTCAATCTGGTGTGTTATTGTGTCAAATGAAGTCATGCTAAAAAATTTTCCTCCTGCACTTCCAGCATTTCAGAGGCAATGGAACAAACGCAACGCTGTAAATATTAGTCAGACGATGCAAACGGCACGACGGTGACCTGTGAAGGGAAAATGCTCACATTGGGTGGAGATATGGATGTAGATGAGGTGGAAGGGGCTGTTAGGGGGCAAGTACTTATTTTAAAACACGGCTATTTGTCTTGGTCAAGCCCCACTGTGACAGCAGCTCCACTGGTGATTTGTCTTGGACGCAGACGTCAAGGGAGACCGGAGCGTGGAGCTCATGCTCCCCCTCCTTGGTGGCCCCGCGGCCCTTTGGGGCCTGTCGGTTGCACAGGACGTCCAGTCAACGCAGGACTGACTGGAGCCAGTTTTTTCTACATCTTTCCCCTTGTGTCTTTTTTGTCCCTTTGCCCCCCCAAAAAACCGCAGGAGCTCCACTTGGCTGCCAGAAAAAAGAAAGGCCACACCTCTTTTGCTGTCTGTACCTGAATAAATATGGGCTGAGTCGACCTCGTATATTAAAGACAGCTGCCTCCGTACTGGAGCGCTGGAGCAAAGGCGGCATGTTCGGGCTTTGGGGGCCTCCGAATGTGTCAATTCAGCTTCTACACTGCAAAAACACAAACAGTTACCAAATATTTCAGTCTAGTTTCTACTGCAAATATCTTACTACACTTTAAATGAGACAAAACCAACTTACAAGTAACTTTTCAGCACAATATAGGAGTTTTAAGTCAATTATTCCTTAATACTGATGAAAAAGTTCTAGTAGTAGTAACATGTTGATGTTGGTAGCCTTTTTTAGCTGCAGATGCTTCCTTTGCTGCAATTAATCATGCATACACTAAAGGAATGCTCTTATTGCATTTTAGGTAATAAAATGTTATGAGTTATTAGTGTATTCACATTTATTAATGTATTTCCAGTATAGTATACTGCAGAAAATCTGCAGAATGTGACAGTTTTTTAAATCCCATTAATCGATTAATTGTCAAAATAATTAATAGAATAATCAATTACTAGAATAATCGTTGGTTGCAGGCGTAGTTTTAGGTCCATAATTCCTTAATGTTGATTAAAAAAAGTACTTGTTCCACTGGTAGAATATCCCACTGTGCCGTTGCCTAGCAACCCCAGCCAAGCCCAGCCCGTTGCCTAGCAACCAGTCTGATTATTCATTATTATTAACAATCCAATATCTTGTTATAAATGTAACTAGTTACATTCTTAGAAATGTAATTAGAACTTTATCAATTTTAAGGAGTGACTTGAAACAAAGTTAATTTAGTCTTAAAACGAGTTCAGTAAGATATTTTCAGTAGAAACTAGACAGAAGTACTTGGTAATATCTTGTGTTTTTGCATTAAGCACCAACAGCCCTTGCACAGGCGGTCCTGATGTGTGAAGGTGTGTATGACTTGTTACAGAGGGTTTGACCCCAACTGTTTGAGGTTTCCATAATGGCTTTCCAGTGCTGCCCTTCTCGTTGACTGGCAGGTACCCAGAAGTTTGCGTGAGCCATGAGAATTATGAGCAGACTGCAGTTCTGCAGCCTGCGCTCCAAATGTCCCTCCATGGCTCTGTGCTTTCATGTCGAACAGTAAAAAGCCTTTAATAAACAAAATCAAAGCAGAAGTAAATAGTTCTTCGAGGACCCAAACAGAAACATATGATGTTTACGTTCACATGGCTGTTGTGTGGATAGCAGCACATTGCACCTACAGGACTGCAGCGGTAGCTGTGAAACCCCTGGCGCCTCACCCTGATCCGCCACCACAAGAGGCGCAGAACCTGCATACATCTAAAACACTCAGCAATTCAGAGCAGAAAACATGGATGGTCATGTTGTTCAAACAACTCAAATTGTCTTTGTTTTTATCACTGAGCTCATCCCAACTCCTAAATGTTTCTGCAATGAAATACTTTGCTAAATGTATCCAGCATTTTACTTTTATTATCACACTTGCATAATTCGTTGGACAAAACTAACTTGAATAAATATAAAATCAGTTTTCATACAAGGAAAACCAAACATTTCACTGATTTCCCTGATTACTTCCCGACCTGCAGAGTAAGGGTGGGCGATGTGGTCTTAAAGTTTTATCACGATATTTTGTGATAACAATAAACGTGACAATAAGAACAATTTATTACTTCTTTTTTAGTATTAAAATTCGCATGACACAGCAATTATAGTCCCACAAACACAAATATTGCTCTCTATTGACAACGTTTGCTGGACGATAAATTGCCCCAGAACTTATTGCAATAATAATATTGTTGTTTTGAGACCATTTTCAAGTAATATTATGGCAGAGTAATGCAAGTTCGCCCACTGAAATGCTAATAAACTTTCATTTTTAACAAACTCTTAATATCTCAACTAAAAGGCGCTTTAAATTTCCAAAATAAATAAACAAAACACCAAAAACAACAAATAAAATGGATACTTAAATCTCCGTAAACAAAATTTTCCTTTGCAAAAGAGGCTAGTTGAGTCCAAAGCACCAGACCAAAACCTTTTGTCATCCAGTTTTTGGAAGAAAGAGACGAGAAAAACAAACAATGAAAAGCTTGTTTTCATTTATCATCTGTTTAATGGATTTATTCATTTATTTCTTATCGCGACATACTTACGCATGAGAAGCAACCATTTGTAATTTGTTTCTTTAGTCACATTAAGAAGTGTGATTCAGTAAATCACACTTCTTTCAGTAATTGCATTTAACAATATTTTCAAATTTATTGGTATTGATACTATCATTGAACACACACTGGGAAATATAGTAAAATTAACTGTACAAGACAGATACAGTAGCTCTTGTGTTAAGCAGCAGGACATGAAGCTTTTGGAGTGGCCTAGTCAAAGCTCAGACTAAAATGAGGTAATCTACTCTCAAACAATTTACTATGGGTTATTTAAACAATTTGGCAGAGAGGAATGGGCCTTTGAAATACATTTTTCTAAGATTTAGCTGTGAAAAATTAGAACCAGTTTGTCTTTCGACAACCTTGATATTGAAGGTAATGTGACATATTGTGCTGTTCTTCTTCTTCTACTTCTTCTTCAAAGTAGGACAGTAAATCTGTTAACGTGGACGATTCCTGTGAAAGAATAAAAAAAGATCTATTTTTGTTTATGCAGTGTGGATCAGCATCTGGATCTGAGTTTCTAGCAGAATACTTTCAGAGGCTCTGACTGCGTAGGCGATGAAAGACTGACTGGGATCTTTGGAAAAAGACAAATCATATAGCGGGGGGAGAAAAGTAGGGGAAAGAGAAACTGGCTTGCAGAGCGTTGAAAATTTTGACTCAAACCTCAAGTGCTGACAATGACAGCTAGCCAGAACAGTTGTTTGTGTTGGCGTGAGTTGCCCTGAAATTAGCCCATCTCTCTCTCGCTCTGACAGAAGTTGCTCAATGTGCTTCGCCAAATGCCAGTGTGTATAATATTTTGAAGTCTTGCCTTCTCCTCCTCCCCCACTCTGCATCTATAATTGGTGGAAAAAGTGAGGTTTTTCAGTTTGTTTTTTTTTGTTCGTGTCAGGGGTCCATCTCTTGTCGGTGGGGCGAAGGGGAGCAGCTGAATGAATGGGTGTTTAGTCTGGAGATATTTTCTCCTGGGGATGCGCCTCTACTCTCCAGGAAGTAATCCTCAGAGCACTTTCTCTGTCTGACGGGTTAAATGGCCACAAGTAGTTTGCCGTGACCTACATTCATAAACAACGATCATAAGCGATCAGTTTCTTCGAATAAAGGGGATCTGTTATGCAAAACTCATATTTTTGTACTTCTGTTTGGGTTTCTGCTGCTTGTAAAAACAGCTCAAGCACTTAAAAAAACAACTTGGCCGTTTTTGGCAATAAGTTAATGTTTTTGGGTGTTTGGAAAATGAGCCGTTTCAAAAACTTTCGGAATGTGACGTCACAAATCAGCAGGCACCGTTACCTAGCAACCTCTGCCAAGCCCGGCCCGTTACCTAGCAACCCAAGCAAAGCTCCAGCATGTTTGGTCAGCTGGTTTTGTCGCTGTACTTGCTTTAATTAATATGAATGCAGTTTATGGCTGATCTGTTGACCGATTAATTGATTAATAATTGGATTTTTTTTAAACAAAATTTTTACCAGAGGAAGCTTAAACAATGCATATATTTTCAGATAAAGTTTTTTATTATCTTAAATGCAAAATGTGTGTATTTTTTGTACAGTTCCCACTAAAACCAAGCAAACCAAACTGCAAACCAACAGATGAGTCACAAAACTGTTTCCCTGCCTTCATCAATAATGAGTACAAAACAACCATATTTTTTGCCAAATGTGCAAATATTTCCAAAATGACTCAAAATATTTCCAATGACTCGTCACGACAAAAGAGAAGGCATTTTTATTAAAAGCAGTCCTACATTTTGGGATCCTGCCGTCATTCTGGAAGGAGCTTGAAATATGAAGAACTGACCAGAATAATTGTCTCAAAATGATTTAATTAAAACGTTTCGTGTAGCCCATCCTATCCTAACCTGATCAAAGAGGCATAGCAGATAATAGGTCACCTTTAAAACTCTCCCAGTCTTTATTTGAACTCAATGGATATTCCTGTTCATAAATCACTCATGAACACACCAGCTATGTTTAACATGTACTTAAAACGACGCCTGTTCGCTGTTCTGGTTGGCAGCCAGGGGTTAATGGGTCTTTGAGTGATGCTCTCCTCCTGACTCTTCTTCAGCTTCCAGTGCATCTCAGAGCCGGCGTGTTTATTTGAACTCGGCATGCATGTCTTTGTTTGTGCGCTGGTTCATATTGCGTTAAGTGCTTTGGTGGGAGGGAGTTTATCCAGGGTGGGCAGTGATGCCATCACTGCCATGAGTTCCTGGCAGTGCGCTTTGCTAACCTCTTCCTGCCTGGTGGGCTTTTCTCCCAGTCTGAACTGCGCTTCTTTGGAATCACTTGGCCTCAGGGATTCTGGATCCGGATCTGGGATTTTGCAGAACCGCTGATTAGTAATAGCGTTTCAGAGGATTAAATAGCATCCAAGTAATTTCTTCCTGCCTTACATCATGCTGTGCAGAGAAGACAGGCTGCAACTAACGATTATGTTAGTCATCAATTATTCTGTTGATTACACTGACACACACTCTTCAGATTTTTCATTTAACAACCTAAGTTTAATCTAAAACTATGTATATGTTTACATAGTTCTCTTCTTTTCTCTTAAATGTAAAGTGTGTAGATTTTTTTTTACAGTTTTGACTTAATTACTGCTCTGAGCGTGTTGTTCTTTGAGCAAATGGCCTTTTTTGAGTCCATGTACTCCAATTAACAATTAATCAATACTAAATTAATTTAAGATTACTTCAATAATCGATTAATCACAATCGTGATTAATCATTTCAGCCCTTGTTATGAATAGGGCTGCGACTAACAATTATATTATCAATTATTCTACAGATTATCTTCAGATTTTTCAATTAACCACTTAAGTTTATTCTATATTAATATTATAAATACATTTAAAAATATTCTTTACAAAATGCAATAATTTATCAATCCTTTGAATGCGTGACTGCATCTGCAGCTAAAAACACTCAACATGTGAAAAATGCTTTAGTTAATAATTAATTGATTTCTAAATAAGTTGACAAATACTTTAATAATATTCGATTATCATGACTAATCCGATTAATCATTTCAGAGTAGGGCTGCAACTAACAATTATTTTACTTATAGGTTATTTTGACGATTAATCGAATAATAAAAACAGGCACATTCTACAGATTTTTCACTTAACCACATTTAACCACTTAAGCTTATTACGGAGCGTAAAGCAGCTAAAACTAAACAAAGATTTTTTTTTTCTATTTGAAATACAAAATGTCTATATATATATTTTTTTTTACAGTTTTGGCTTAATTAGTACTCTCAGTGTGTTTATCTTTCAGTTAACGATTAATCAATAACCAAAGTAGTTGACAGCCACTTCAGTAATCGATTAATCGTGATTAATCGATTCAGGCGTAGTCATATCATTCTTCTTTTTCTCTTGGATTATTAGTCAGAGAACAGCCAGCAGCAGGAATCTCTAGGAATTTCCTTGAATGGGTTTTCCACATTCTCCGATCCCTGCGAGGCTCACATCCATCTGAAAGCTATGACGGGTGTGAAGGGGCCAGGGCCGGGTCAGGGGTCACCGACCAAGAGGGAGCAGGAAGTCAGAGTGCTGGGGCTGACAGAGGCAGACTGATGGCACCTCGGAGAGACGGCTCTCGTTTCGTACCGTTTCACGCTCCTTACCGTATGAACACGGCTTTGATGCTGAAGTTAAGAGCTGCTGAATGAGGCCCTTAGCAAGACCTCACCTGAACCTTTGTAGGAGCAGAGGCCTTTCATCTGCACTTAAACAAAAAAACCCTCCTGCAGGTTCATATGGAGCCCCCTGAGGGACGTGGTGGAAATGTTTTCTTTTGTATTTCTTTTGTATTAAATTTGCGTTTTCTCACAATACTTTCAGTTTCCAAGATGGTGCATGAAATGACTAGTAGTCATTTCATGCACCATCTTGGAAACTGTTTCTGCTATAATATCAGGTTTTTGTATGGCTTTTATGTGTACTTGTTTATGCAATGTACACTATGCAGAATATTATCTCTATTTCTATGATTTTACTTTTTATAGGTATATGTTTGAGTTTTAGGGTTAACCCCTGACCCTAAACTACCCAAACCCAGTAGTTTTATTCTATGAACTACTGACAGCATGTCTCCGAAATCAAAAGCTATTTTTTTTATTTGCAGAAAATGAGAAACGGTCGAAATAACAAAAAAGATGCAGTGCTTTCAGTCCTGAAATAATGCAAAGAAACCAAGTTAATATTCATTTAGAAACAACAATACTAATGTTTTAACTCAGGAAGAGTTCAGAAATCAATATTTGGTGGAAAAACCATGAGGTTTTCAATGTGGCTCACTGCAGTGGCTCTTCATTTATTCCAGAGCTGGATATACTTAAGACAAAAGTGTCTGAGCACTCTTTTACTTCGCTGATTGGCAGTGTGGACCAACAGGTGGGGGAGGGGCAACAAGCTTTTTGAGTTGAAGTTTTTGAGAGATTTTAAAGCCTTAGTATCCATTGGTACCAGTAAGCGACCCATGTCCAGTCTGGTGTTTCTGGGCTCAGTCTGCAGTCGCTGAGCATCATCGACCATTTAAGTGTTTCCACTGCTTCCGTCTGAAGGGTTGACTGCAGTCCTGAGGCGCACAGATTTATCATTTGCATAGCCAAAAGAGAGTGCAGGCGCTATAGAAGTGTGGAGGCATGAGGAGGCTATTTGACTTGCAAACCCGTCTGTGTCAACAGGGTGAGCCATCTGTGTCCGCGGCGCAAGCCACCGCCTTGCACCCAGTTTCTGTCAGTTTCTTCAGCAGAAACTGCATCAGAAGCGCGCTGCCGTCGTCTGACTCTCCACCAGCCAACACCCAACCCATTATCCCGTCTGTCTCAGTAAACAGACCATTAACAGACCAGCCTGGTGGAGGCCACATCACTATTGTTTTCCCTCCCATAGATTTGTGCAAATATTGATTTTCTCTTGAAGCATGAGTCAAAATAAGCTCTCTCTGTAGTCGACTGGAAGCTTTTTACTTGTGGGCGAGTCATTTTTGACCTAAAGAGCGAGCGGTGAGCAAAGGGAGACTTACTGAAGGACATCTGGATTCTCGAAACCAGTAGTCACTATAATGTAAGGGATTACAAATGCAGAAAAAATAATTAGATTACTGTTTTACTACACTACAAAACATGTTAAAAGATGTAAATGTTAATAATTCGGAGTACATTTAGCAGAAACTTTCATTTAAATTATTATTCGGATGGAGAGCAAACACAACAATAATTGTATTTTAAATCAATCAATCAAGTATATTTGTAATTAAAATTTCAGCAGCAAGGCAGTTCAAAGTCCTTTACATCATAAAAACACAAATACAAAGTGAAAAAAGACAGTAAACCAGTAAAGTGTCAAAGTTACATATCAAAATGTTGGTCAATGTTTCATTTAAGTTACATAATTAAATTAAATGAAGTTTAATCAGAAGTTTAACAGAAGAAAGAAAAGAAAAAACCCCGATAAATTCTGGAAATGATTGATCTTGTCTTCATTTATCATGTGATTAATCGATACCTCCCAGAACAAACTGGTGACAGGGACAGCAGGTGTCGGGGAAGACACTCCGCCCTGCCTCCTGATTTATTTGCATCGCCATCCTGCATGCTTGAGCCGCTGCCTCCAGACTATTTTAGCTCTCAGATATGTCGAGATGTTTGCACTGGAATACTATCCAGGCTTTGATTGTAAGCTTGTGGGTGTGCAGAACTATGCATACACACAGAGGCAAAGCACACCTTATACTCGGTGCGCGTCATAGCCACAAACGTAAACAGACTGGAACTCCATGCATCTCCGTTCCTGTGGGCCGCCGGCCTGCTTATGTTCAGGGGGCTATCTGGCTCATTTTCCCTCTTCAGAGCTGCAGAAACAAACGGCTGTCATGAGTGGCCTAGCCGTGGGGAGTGCTTAAATTGTTTAATGCATGAATAGCGGCCCTTAACTTTGCTCTAAATTTCGGTACTTTGTTTCCTTTACTCCTGTCCTGTTTCCCTCCCTGATTGAAAAGCTCCCTGGGTTTTCCCAGAGATGCTGCAGTAATTGATACCTGCGGGGGTGAATTCTCCTGTGGGAGCGTCGCTTTGTTCCCTGAATGCTACCAACCTGTCGAGCCGCCATGCAGGTGTCTGCAGGGGTGTGTCTCCACAGCCACTGGCTGGCAACAGGGCTGCAACTAACGATTACCTTAGATATCGATTACTCAATCAATTAATCGGGTAAATATCAGGGATATTCTACAGATTTTTATTTAACCTCTTAAGCTTTTTCTATAGTATTATTAGAAATACATTTGAACAATATTTTTTAGTATTATAAATAAGAAAATAAACCTTTATTGCAACTAATGATTATCTTATCTAATCGGATAAAAGATGTAGCACATTCTACCGATTTCTTTTTTTATTTAACCACTTTAGCTTTTTCTATAATAATATTAGAAGTAAATTTTAGCAATATTTGTAGTATTTTATTTTTTAAATAAGAAAATAAACATTTTATTGCAGCTATTTTGCTTGATCAAATATCTTAGTTTTCTCTTATTTCAAATGAACTGACTGACAAGAAACTTTTCTGCAAGATATAATTGTTTTAAGTCAATTATTCCTCAATATTGATGAAAAGGTTCTAGTTCCATTGGCAGATTATTTAACTTACACCATGGAACAATTTATTGTTATAAGTGAAATAATGCCAGTGGAACCAGCACTTTTCCATTAATATTATGGAATAATTGACTTGAAACAAGCTGAAAAGTTACTTTTAGGTTAGTTGTGTTTTATTTAAGATATCTGAACTAGAAACTAGGCAAAATACTTGGTAAGATTTTGTGTTTTTACAGTGTGGGTGTGTTGTTATTCCAGCAAATTGCCTTTTCTTGTCTGTTTACTCCAGCTAGCAATTAATCAATTAATTATAACAATACATTTTATTTGTGTCTTTCTTGACACTCGTTTTCACCTAATATAGTTTATCAAAGTAATAGTCAATAATCAGTTTGCTAATCGATTAATCGGGATTAATCCGATTAATCGTTTCAGCCCTGGTTGACGTATATCCTCCTATTGTGTGTTGATGAAGACGCTGATATCATATTATCTTCTCTGCTGCATTATTGAGTGGCAGCTCTGCCTTTCAGGAGGTCAAAGGCTTGTTTGACGCCTCTGCTGCATTACAGCCAGCCTCTACTGCCCCCATCAGGCGACTCAAGGGAAGTGCAGAGGCCAGGAAGTGAACTGGATCCCTTATCTGTATTCATGCACCTCTTATTTATCCACAGTACCAACAAGCTGCCTGCCTTATAGATTCCCTGTCGCTCCCGGTGAGAGCATTTCCAGGCGCGTTAATGTCGAGTCTCGCCTCACTCTCCTGTTAACTTGGCAGCCGTGTTCTCGCCTTCAGTCAGCCATGCTGGCCCGCCTCCCCGGCCCAGATTGTTAGCGGTGATGAGGAGAAACACGATAATGGAGGAGGAGATGTGATGTAAGTACGCTCTCAAGCACACTCGCAGAGAACAACTTGAGATAATCTGCCGGACAGCGGGACGAAGATCCGTCTCATACACTTCATGTCCCAGAGGAAGCAACGTTCAGCGGAAAAGAGCGTGACCCGTGACCCGCCGCGCTGAAAGACTGCTGTTGAAGGATATAGTATACCTGTGAGAGTTATGTGTTTGGCTTGTCCACAGAAACGGTGGATGGGGGGAGTATGTGTGGATTGCAGCTACATTTTCTCTCCTGGTAAGATTCTGCTTCTCTGGCTGACTCCGGGTATCGATATGAACAGCTCTGCCTTTGGATAAACAACCCAGAGGAGGAGATTTGCACACAGGGAGCCTAAGCCCGCATTGCTCATCCAAACAGTGAACTCGGTTTGCCGTCTCTCTCACAGGGCTACATTTTCTCTGGCTTAGGAAGGAGGGGCAGATGGAGTGAAACCGGAGCCGCCTCAGGAATGCAGGGGGTGTTTGTGACTGGAGAGGAGTTTAGTGGGTGCAGGAGGGGGTGACTAAAGGGGTAGGATGGGTGATTAGGGGGTGACAGCTGAGTGCTGACCCCTCTATAATGACAAATCATCTGGCAGGTGTGTAGCTCCCTCCTCCCTGCAGTTCCTATCATTCCCAGGCCAGGAATCCCTCAGTTGGTGCTGGAACGTACTGCGCTAAAGGAAGATTTCCGGGCATTTGTAGAGTCATCCTGCAGGGTTATGACTTGGCTTTTAAACAGATTCAGCATTTATCATATAGATGTGCTTCTCTGTGCCTGTCACTCACCCTCACTCTACATTTAGGCCTTCAGCTGCTTTAATATACGTACAGTTAAAACAAGGAGTATACATTCTGTGTTAAGGCTGAAGTGATTAATTGTGATTAATACTATTGGAAGAGGATTAGGGCCAATGAAAAGAAAAAAAATCTGACTTTAATCTGAGAATTCTGCCTTTTTTTCTCTTTTTTTTTTTTTAGAAATTATAGTCTGAATTTGGAGAAAAAGTAAAAAATCTGAGAAACAAATTTGATTTTGAGAAATAAGTCAGAATTCTGAGAAAAAAGGTGGAATTTTCAGAAAAGATTTACAAACTTTGAGGAAAAAAATGTCAGAATTTTGAGGGAAAAAATTCAGAATTTTGAGGAAAAAAATTCAGAATTTTGAGGAAAAATCTGAATTCTCATAAAAAAGCCAGAATTCTGAAGAAAAAAAATCTGAATTTTGAGAAAAAGTCTGAATGCTCAAAAAAAAGTTCAAATTTTGAGGAAAAAAAATTTTCTTTTTACTTTTTGTTTTCAGTGGCCTTAATCATCTGTCGATCGATTCAATTGTTTATTGAAACAATCCCCAATTAATCTAGCAGTCGATTAATCATTAACTGGAGTGAACAGATTCAAAATTAAGCAACTTGCTGAAAGAACTACATGATCAGAGCAGTAATTAAACAAAAACTGTACAAAATATATACACATTTAGCATTTAACATAAAAACACTTTTGTCTGTAACATGTTCTACCCAAAAGTCCTCAGGAGTTTTAGCTTCACCTGTTTCAAATTATGAATAAAAAATGTCTCTAGTTATCACTGGGAACAGGCAGAGGAACTTTTTTCAGATTATCTGTCTCATATCAAACTGTCACAACATAGTTTCAGTTTAAAAAGTTTCAACAAATATGTAAACTAATATATTTTTCTATAAAAGTTGCATACTGCAGCTTTAACAGATTCTCCCGCCTGAGTTATGGATCTCTGCGGCTCCTCCAGAGTTTCCTGTCTCTTTAGTTTGAACTACTTTGTGTCGATCTCAAGAAACCAAACGAAAGTAAAAACATGTTAGTGGTTTTAACATAACATAAAGTGCTCTGAGTACTAAACTGTATTTAGCATTTTTGTGTGAATATTGTTAGTCTTTTGATTCTGTAAAGAACTGGGTTTGTATTATTCTTTCCATAACAAAAAGCTAGCCTAGCTTTGCTTCATTGCAAAAACTTTAAGCGTAGAAACAGACAAAACCACAAGCGCTGACTCTTCAGTGAGTTTTGTTTAATCCCGATCGCTCGGACGCCTTTTCTGTGGTTCGCATGTCGATTAAGCGTCTGCTTGCTGTGCCATTACACGCTTATTTTCTTTCCATCTCAGTTTGACTTCCACAGCCATTTTTAATCTAGATCCAGCCGACACATGGAGTCTGCATTTCCGTTTCTGGAGCTTCCCTGCTCTTTGTCATCAGAAAACTCAAACATTTCCGTCCCGCTGCAGCATCACTGAGCACAAATACTAAGAGAAGCCACACGTTCTCATCTGGAAGCCATGCTGAACATTTTGCCACTTATCCTTTCACTCTGAATTAGAGACGGTGCAGCGCTGCGTTTCCCAGGCAGTGGGGGAGACTTTCAGAGTCCAATCAAGAAAACCTGCTGTCGTTGTTAACAGAGTACCAAAAATGGTACTCAAGTAAGAGTAGCATATTTTTACTCAAGTAAAAGTAGCCGTCCAAGAATTTGGTAAAATGTCTACTCACGTACTGAATCAGATTATTTAATCATTTAATATTTAAAAATTACATGACCAAATGGATCAAAATATAAAGTTAAGAGGAATGTTTTTGTATTATAAGGATCAAAATGACAAGAATTCAAATAAGTGACAAAAAAAAATAACGAAATCGGGCAAAATAAATGTTTCCAAATCAGCTTCTTTCATTAAAAAATGTATAATATTTTAACAGAAACTGCAGGTCTGTGTCTGGTGAATTTTTGATTGAAACATGTCTGTGTTTCATTCAGTGGGTAGAAAATCCAGAAAGAGCAGAAACACTTCGTAATAAAATTACTCAATTAAAAGTAAAAAGTACTTCCATAGTAAAAATACTCCTAAAGGTTTTATTTTCCTTTCAAAAAAGTAACTCAAGTAAATGTAATTGAGTAAATGTAGCTAGTTACTATAAAAACTCTTGTAACTCTTTACTTTTACTTGAGTACCGTTTTGGAAACTTTGTACTTACTATGCTGTACTTTTTACTTTTACTTGTGTAACATTATGAAGTATGACTCAATAAATTTACATTATAATATTGTAATTACCGTAAAACCTCTACTTTTAACAGTGGTAAACTGAAGTAAATAGTGTCAACAATAGTATTTTGGTTTTATTCTGTGGTTGATTTGCCTGTTTCACACAAAAGCTATGATGTCATACAAGGAAGAGGCGTGTTTGACATGTTAAGTTAAAAAAATTAAAGAAAGAAGAAACCTCCACATGAGCTGGGCTTTTCCAAATTGTTGCTGAAAATGTGCTATATAAATAAAATTACCTTACCGTATTAATTTTAGTGCATTTTAATTTCTAAATTTGAAGACAGAAACCAGAAAAAAACATCTAAAAACATCTAAAACCCAACTAACTGAACTACACTGTAAAAACACAAAATGTTACAAAGTATTTTTAGTCTTTTTTCTAGTGAAAATATCTTATTTCACTTGAAATAAAACAACACAAACTCAGAAGTAAGTTTTCAATAAGACACTGTATAGGGGTTTATTTTAAGTCAACAGTTCCTCCGTATTGATGAAAAACTGCTAGTTATTACTGAAATAATCTGCATTTTGTTTTTACAGTGTAAAAAAGAAAAAATGTACTGATTTGGATTTAATGTTGGAAAGTGAGATTTTTTTTTTAAACAGTATCTCTAAACTTGTGTTTTTCATTGTAAATGGTGGAATTTAAAGATTTAAATCTAATTAATTCAAGCTGTTGCTGATTTCCAGAAGCAGGAAGAAATGTTTGAAAAAACAAAAAGCCACCTATCCCTTATGCTCCCTTATACCAGTTGCAGTCTGACGCGCACACACACACACACACACATACACACACACACACACACACACACTCGGAGTCCTTCAGTTGTCTTCGTCACCTGTGCTCGTCTTTTCCAGCTCCCCTGAAGCGACATGATGGGCCGCTGCAAAGTGACCCATATTTACCCAATAATACAAAGCTTTGAAAAGACGCATATCGGGTTGCAGCTAATGCTCCAGTGGGGCCTGGAGAGTGAAAGATGTTACCGGCCCAAACGTCTTGGGTTTCAGTGCCTCGTGAACAAAAGGCAGTCCAGTCTCTGTGAGGAAAGTGAGAACCAGAGGGAGAGGTGGAGGGCGGACTGGTAGAAAGGTTTAGAGAGCCGGTTTCACAGGGTTATATCAGTTGAATTAATGTGTTGCGTCTTATTTTCTGTTTTCTGAATGTGTTTTATCACCATTTCTGACAAACAACAACAGTTTGATCTATTGTTTGGCTTCACCTACATACAGAGCTAGTTTATAGCTACGTTTCCATTCACCACAGTTCAAATTGGAGTTATGAAAATAAATTAGCTTAATGGAACCATAACCAACAAAAAAAATTATATTTTTCAATAAAACTTTTTGCACTAGGATTTTTCAGCCTTATCAAAATTTGCGTATTTCACAAAACTGCAATGGAGAATATTTTTCACATCACATGAGTCATGTGATCAACAAGCGGATGTTACTACTGGCAGAAACGACAAAGAAGACGACAGGAAGTGGAAGGAGGACGATTGATCTTTAATGACTGATCATGTGAGCAAACTTATTCATGTGTTGTTTCTTATTTATTGGAAACACTACAATTGTGAAATTGTGATTTTTCGACATCAAGTTTTCATATTTGGAATGAAAACAAAGCAATGGAAACACAGCAGTTTTTAAAATCTGACATTTTGTGATGAAAGGATGAGGTGGCTTTTCTTCTGTGTCAAAATTTGTGTATTTTTGCATCAAGCTAGTTTGTATACAGCAGCAATGCGCTTATGTTTTATTTTATTTTTTTTAGCTAATAGCTGCTTTGCTATCAACTTTAAAATTGCACAAATTGGAATTACAAAAATAAATTTGCTGAATGGAAGCAAGCCAATTTTGAAAACACGTTATTCAAAACTTTGTCAAATTCTGCTCATGTCGTAAAAACACAATTTCTCATTTGCCTTGTATCCATTACATAAGAAACACAAATAATTTCACACATGAATTGGTCATCCTCCAACTACTTCCTGTCGTCTTCTTTGTCTTTTCCACCAGGAGAAAGATTCATTTGTTGATCTCATAATTCTTGTAATGCGAAAAAAAGTGTTTACAAAAAAGTTATTAATATTCAAATTTTGATATTACTGGAACCCAACATCCCTTCAATCCAGCGCAAAAACTGGGAATGAGGTGGATTTTCAACTGTATCAAAATTTGCTATTTTTCCGCATCACACCAGTCATGTGATCGACAACCGGAAGTTACTACTGAGAGACAAAGAAGACGACAGGAAGTGGTGGGATAATGGCGGCGCGGCTTGTCTTTATGTTATTAAAACTTATTCACGTGTAAATTGTGTTTATTCAACAATAGCGGAATATAGAAAGTGTTGTAATGGAAACGCAGCTGTAGGACTCCGTTTACAGGAAGATGCGGACGGAGGCGCCGAGTTAGCGGAAGCTAAACTCTGCCGTTCTGGGTGAGAGAGAGTCGGACAGGCTCGGTTTATAAAGATGATTTCACCTCGTACTCTTCATCTGCAGCACTCTTCCTCTCCTTCACGCTCTCCTCTGGCTCTGCCTCTCCTCAGGGGCTTGCAGGTATAAAGTTACACAGAGCTCTCAGCTTTCTTGGAAGGAATGACCACATGAGTAGCTTGGGGATTAGATTAGCAGGAAGAGCAGACTTAGGCGGGCCGTAAATAGCCCACTTTTTTCACCGTTAAAAAGGCCCGGTACAATATAATCAATAGATAGCACTCATCTGATGCAGGAAGCCATATGAGAAGACCTCCCTCAAGTGCTCTGAAGGACAGGCTACAGCAGTGTGGGCCTAATGAAGTTATTATTAATCACTGGGGCTGCTGTGTTGTTTCTCTAGTGGGTGATGAGAGCGCTGATCTGATTGGTATTCTGTGACTTTCTCTTTCTGGATTTATGTCACATCAGCCTAGTTCCCCAGTCTGAAACGATTAATCTGATTATTGAAATAATCTGCAGCTAAATTAGTAATTGATTAATCGCTAGCTTCACCAGCAAATTGCCTTTTTTGTATCTGCACATTCCAGCTAAGAACATTCTGAGGTGTATATAGACACAATATAGGTGGCTATGGTTTCAATCATATACAAATGATTTTACACCTTTACTTTGGCGCCCCCAGTGGCACAGCACCCCTATGCATGGCATGTACAGTAGTTCATAATCTCTTTTTGCACCATTACTCAAAGCAGTAATTAAGCCAAAACTGTACAAATATATATATATATTTTCATATATGATAAGTAAAATAACTTCCTAGAACTCCTCAAGTGGTAGTTTTAGCTTCACCTGGTTCGTATTCTGTGAAAAATCTCCTAATTAAGCAGTTTTTGCTATCCAATTATTAATCTGCTAATCCAACAGATCAACTCTGTACTGTATTGATGTTAAGTCAAGCAGAAAGGGCTGAGTTTTTCTGAATAATAGAATAACAGAACTACTTCTATCTTAATTAAAACTTTTTACTAACCTTGTTATCTAGTTGTCACAGGGTAGGGAAGATTTAGCATGTTATTTTGATAACTTGACAGCGAAAGCCAATGGTGGTCGTTGTCGGGGACTCCATCATGGAGATGGGGGCAGGATCTTGCTGCAAGGGGTCTATATATGCTCTTGGGGGCCCCCTGGTGGCGTGAGGGGCCTAACTGCCAGTTATCTTACATAATGCCTCTCCTGCCCCACATACACCTCCACTCCGTCGCTCTCTGCTATCCTCCAGGCGTTGGGTTACTCTCTAAAGCAGCTTGAATGGGTCCAGAAATCAGAGTGCCGTCTGCGCTCCTCATCCTCGCAACACTTTGAAGTTTCCTCAGCTCACAGGAACCGGGGGCCGCAAAGCCAGCCTCGTGTGAGGGCTTCGGAGCTGTCTGCTAGAGAAACGCCAGACAGGGATCAGATGGGGGCGGCATTAGGGAGAAAGCCGACATGTTGTCTGAGTTGCTTTAGGATGTTACTTTTCCAGCTTTGTTGTAAAAAGATTCTGCAGACAGAGGATTAGATGCAGCTGTAACCCAGAAACATGATGTGGAGATTATCAACAGCTCATCTGTTCCTCGGCTGTTTGAAGAAAGCTGGTTGCGTCTGTCAGCACTGAGAAAACGAAAGATGTAGCGGATGATAGGCTACAGATTTCTAAGTAATCAATCTCATAATTTATTGATGAATCTATCTGTGTGCCGGATATTTATCCCTCCTTGGATTTGAGTCAAACCCTTCATCTTAATGATTTATGTTAAACAGTTTCAAATCTGAACGCAGCAATGCTGTTTTTTTCCTCATTCCTGTTTAAACTTATTTTTCCTTCTCTTTTTAGTTTGTCCATTCTGTATCCATGCCTCTAATTCCTGTTTTATATTTGAATATTTATTTGCATTGATCATATTATTATCAGTAGCAGGACTTTGAAATGACTGAGCTGATCACAAAAAATCTTTATCTAGAAGCTTTTTTCTCATTAAAATTGCCTTTTTTCTTAATTTGAAGATGTTCTGGTAAAATTGTATTTATTGCACTAAAGTAACTATAGTTTATGTAATTACACTACAATTTTCACAGAAGGAATTATTAAAATAAAAGCCACCTTTTGAAAATATATATTTAAAATAAAAAAAGTAAGAACAATGTGATTAAAATAATTAATTTTGATCTGGTATGACAGAAATCAGGTTTTATTTTTAAATTATACCAACAATATGACTGAAAAACATGTTACTACATAAGCGTTTCATATCAATCTATAAATTATTATTGATTAATGTTTTTGTTTAAAATATCAGAAATACTACCAAACCAGTGTCACGACCTTTCCACGCCGATGCTTATTTTTAAGCAGTTATGTCTGCGCAAATTACTCAGCAAGTTGTTGCTAGGTAACCATAGAACGAGTGAGTTGCTAGGTAACCATAGAACGAGTGAGTTGCTAGGTAACCAGAGAGCGAGTGAGTTGCTAGGTAACCATAGAACGAGTGAGTTGCTAGGTAACCAGAGAGCAAGAGAGTTGCTAGGTAATCAGAGAGCGAGAGAGTTGCTAGGTAACCAGAGAGCAAGAGAGTTGCTAGGTAATCAGAGAGCGAGAGAGTTGCTAGGTAACCAGAGAGGGAGAGAGTTGGCTAATGCCAACAGAACTTGTACTTTAAGGTTGATTTTCAGATACTTTGAGAAGTTACTGTGGGTAAGTTTTCAGATCAGGTGAGTTTGTGGAAACTACATAGACTTTGATGGCAGGTTGGTGAAACTTTTACTTGCAAATTCCTCAATTGTTACTGGTTTTAGTGACCCTAAGGGGTCCGAAAGTGTTAAATACCAGGGAAAGTTTGAAACTATGTCGCTGCTGCTGGTACTGAGTATCGCCTTTCCTGTCTTGTCAGGTATCTGAACCACGTCCGGGCCGCCATGCCGCAGGACACGGCGGGCGGATACACCTCGGCTCTGGCGTGTTACCGCGCCATCCAGGACGCTTTCAGCGGCCTGTTTTCTGTCAGTGGATGAATGGACAAATACAACTTTACCATCACTGTGACGTCCATGTTGACCCGCTTTTCATGAAGATTTGTATAGATTTTGTTGTTTTCCAATAATGTTATTTTTAAATAAAATAAGAAAAACATTTTTTTCCATTTTGTGGGTTTATTTAAAACTCAAATGTAATCATGTACAGCCTCATAAGAAGAAAAAATAATCAATTTAATGGCATAAAACTAAAATACTGTTTGAAAATTTAAACTTAAAGTCCTAAAAAAAAAGGACAATCTGACGTGAAATCATGTTAAATCTGGAGCATCTTCACACTTTGGTTTCTTTGGGGCCGGTTCCTCACATGGTTCTGTGAAAACAGATAATACAAAAATCAACATTTTAATCTATTAAAAAACAGCTATAAAAGAGTGAACACTTTTAAAAAATTTCTTTATAACTGGAAGCTCAAAACAGCAGCTTCCTTAGTCATCCAAACACAAAAGAGTAGAAGAAAAAAAAAATTTAAACTAAAATGATGCAAAATGTAATGCACAGCTAAAAATAAATAAAAGTTGCACAGTTTTTATACTGGTTTAAATATGATCCAACTATCTATAAAATGGGAAAGACAGAACATGTCATTCATTTTAAAATAAAACTTTTCCTGTCAGCAGGAAAATTATTCCTGGCAACAGGAGCACATAAATTTATTCAAAGAAGCATAACGGTAATTTTAAAAGGTTTGTGTTGTACTTTTTTGTAAAAAAAAAAAAAAAAAAAAAAGTAGTTTTATCATGATTGATTTGTAAAAGCAATCAAAAGAGTAAAACATCCAAAGAAGTGAATAGTGTTAATAAGCACAGTCAGTATGTTTTGTGTTGAGGTTTGTTTCTCACCTGTTTGGGTTTCGCTGCTGCAGTAAAGAACGTCTTTAGGGACAGTGAACCTCACACACATCATGTCCTTGTTTGGTGCCACATTACGCACAAAATGCACGGAGCACTGGTTCTCCAGAGGCAACCCGAGGCTGCGGGACGCCCTCTGCACCACGTCCGCCTCCGGATCGTCATGCTTGGAGAAACCGTAGCAATGCACTGTGGGAAGGTTCTGGTCGCAGGTCGGCTCTGGCTGCAGGAGGCCCCGGAAAGCGTCCAGAAACTCCAGCGCCAGCGCAGGCAGGTTCATGACCACATGGACCGCAGATTCCCCTTTCAGCAGAGCAGGCAGCTCCCGCCTCAGAGGCCCGCGGATGAAGTCTCTGCCGTCCAGATTGAAGGTTTGGACTTTGCTCTCCACCTTGTTGAGTTTGCAATTGTGTTGCAGCCATCTGTACGACTCCGGGTTGAGATCGTTGGCCAGAACTTTGGCGCCGAGGCGGGCGGCCGGGATGGCGAAGGGTCCAACCCCGGCGAAGACGTCGAACACGGCGTCGCCACGTTTAACCAGCTGCACCACTCTTTGGTGCTCTGTGCTCAGCCGGGGGTTCCAGTAGACACGAGAAAAGTCAAACTCATAAGTCACGTGGTTTTCCTTCACCTGCAAGGACAGAAGATGAGGTGTAAGAGTAAATTACATAACTACAAAAACAGAGAAATTAAATATTAATTCAGATTATTCAGAGAATTATTGTAGGTAGTTGGAGCGTAAAGACTGAATGAAGTTATTTTCTAATGGTTTACATTATGGACATTATTTGTCAGCAAATTATTTCATTTATCAAAGTTGCAGTTGTACGTAGCTTTTGTAAAATATGTTTTTTACATACATGTTGAAACTCTCAACATGTTGTGACAGTTTAATATGAGAAAGATAATCTGAAAGAATCAATCTCTTCCACCTTCTACATGAGCTACTAGTGCCGTCCTAAGAAACGCACCACCAAAAACAACCAATCAGAGCCAGGAGGCGGGTCTTAGCGCTGTCAAACATTCACAAGTAATCGCTGCTAAATGTGCTAAACAACTTACTGTTACAGGAAAACCGTTTGTCCGCCATCATCGGTAGCCATGCTAACTAGCGTTACCACTAGTTAGCATTTGCTAACTTGCTGTAGTGCAGCAGAGAACCCAAGTGGGATGAGGAGGTGGGATGAGCAGCGCCACACAAGATTGTGATTGACAGCGCTAAGACCCGCCTCCTGGTTCTGATTGGTTGTTTCTATTTTGCACTGGGAGAAGACAGAGGAGCTTCATTTTTCTCACAGATTTTCTGTGTCATACTTTCAAAACATGGTGACAATTTCAACAAATATGTAAAAAAAAAATACTTTTTATAAAACATACTGCAGCTTTAAGGGAATAAAGTAGGTCTGGGCGATATGGCATGAAAATTCAATCTTTGATTTTTTTTCATACCAGATCCAATTTCTGATTTAATTCTTCTTTTAAGTTGCGATTGATCACATATTGTGTTAGTTCTGTAAATATGTTGCTCTGAATATGGCTGAACTGTTAGAATTAAATCAGTTTGTCCTGTAAATGGATATTATTGGTGATAAATAAATGGACTGAACATAAATAAACCTGTCAGGCTGATTGATCTATGTGGGAGTGAGCCATATAAAATAACAGTGCGTACTTTGGCGACCATGTTTTCCTCTCCAGCCAGAACCTCCATCTTGAAGTTGCGGTATGTCGAGTCAATCATGTTCGTCTTGTTTACCACACATGTGACTCCTGGGTTTTTGTCCATAATGACTTGACCTACAGAAGAAAGAGCAGAAAATCTGAACTTTGTCGATCAAATACAGCAGAAGTCTATATATATATTAGCTAAAATAAGTGTTCTAAATTATTACAATTCTTATCACAGCAGGTTAATTTCACTGAAATATTTAGAAATTATGTTAATTCAGTTAGAAAAATCAAATCAAACAATGTGTTTGATTTGACCAATGTGTTCTAGTTCTTTTAAGCACTAATTATTCTCTGCCTCAGTTAATTAATATGTTCTCTTGTCTTTCTTATTTTGAAGAGTGGGTAATTATATTGGGTTTCTGTGTGACGTCATATTTAGCATGACCAGCTGCGACTCTATTGATTATTCTGACGATCAATCAATCAATTTATCAGATAAAAAATGGTCACATTCTAGAGATTTTTCATTTGTTTGTTTTTTTGTACTATAATAGAAATACTTTAAAAAATCCAAATAAATAACTCAGTTCCTTTTTTAAATAAGAAAATAAAATTGTATTGCCCAAAATGCATAAACATAGCATTTCTTTAGTGAACATTTGTAACAGCGGATGCAGCTAAAATTAATTCCTATTGTTGTTTTGTTTATTTCTTTTGGATATTTAAAATGCCTTTCAGTTCCAGTGTTAAATGTTTATTAGAATTTAAAGTTTATTGATCTTTGAGAATGTGTTCTTGCATTAATATGTTACTTAAAAATCGTCTCAAAACAATATTATCGTTTATCGCAATAACTTCTGGGACAATTTATCTTACAGCTAAATTTGTTACTGTGACATGCTCAGTTGTTCTGGTTACTTGGAAATAGTAATTAGTTGCTATTACTGATTACTTCCATAAGAAAGTTACTTTACTTATTTTCAAAAGTAATTTGTTACTTAGGTACAACCTGAATACGCAATAAATCAAATTCTTTCTGTTATATAAAATTTAATCATATGAACCCGTCTCTTTGTAAAACTTGATTCGTTTCGCTGTTCTAACTTTATGCAAATCACCAAAACATTAAATGAAATTCAGGTCTCTCTTTTTGTAATTGTGATCATTTTTCCAGTCATATCGTCCAGTCCTACCGATGAGGTTCTTGTACGGCAGCTGGTGGTCTCTCAGGTTCATGTGGGCAATGTGTCCCACTCGGCTGAACGCTGAGGTCACATCCTGTCCCTGAGGCAGCACCGCCTCCAGCACCTCCTCTGTCTTCAGGTTGTTGTAGGTCAGCGTCAGGTCGTATTGTTGCAGCTCATCAGAGACGCCGAATGACCTGAGCGCTTCTGCTTCAGCCTCACTGAATGAACTCGCCGACGACACCCTCTGGGGGTCCAGAAGGACCAACCGGAAACTGCTGCTCTCCTCGCTGCCTGGAACCACCCGATGCACACCTGGGCACTGGAGAGTGGACTTCTTCAGGCTCTTCACGACTTTGTTTAGGACCCCGGTTGGTACCTGCAGAGCTGGAACTGTGATGGTTTGTGTGAAGGCGTCTTTGTCCAGAGAGGTCATGCCCCGGACCTCAGGAGGGGGTCGGTACACTTTGGGCTCCATCACGGCCCGCCCGACAAACCCAGAACTGACCAAGTCTGAAAAGAGGAAACTCTGGAGAACAGCAGCAGAACCGAGTTTTGTTTGAGTTTGAACAGATTCAAAAGTCCTGGAGAGGAATCTGTTGAGGTGCAAAACAAAAATGGAGAAAAAAATCTGATGAAATGTAAGAAACTTTAAAAATACAACTACACAAAAGTAAACAAGATGCTTCTTCTGACATTTGCTCAGACTGTGTTGTTTTCTCAGAAATGGAGTCAGACGTTTCTTCAATAATTTTCTGATGCTGATGAGTTAAAAGACTAAATATTTCCTTATCTGTAGAACCGATACCAAACCATAACTTCACAAGATGCTCAACATTCTTCAGTTTAAATTCTTTGGTATTTCTGAGCAACAGTTGTCATGAAATTACTACTTTATTCTCAATTTTAATGCTTTATTATCGTATTATTTCAAGTTTATAATCTTAGCAAGTCCAAATAAATAAAAGCTGTAAAACAAAGCTGTCAAACAAGATGGCCACGTTCCATTATGAATTATGGAAACCCCATTGATGGGGGGAAAAAAAAAATCTAATTTAAAAATAAAAATTCAAAAATAACCAATTTAATTTAATCTTTAAAACCAATTTATCGCACAGCCCTAACGCGTCCGATTACCAATCCAAACAAAATGCCTGTTTGTCAAACTAAAATCATACACAACCTGATCAAAGCACCATTATTGTATTGCTATTTTCTTTTATCATTCAAACATGTTTTTGATGTGTTTTCTACGGTGTGGTTTTATTTGCAAGTGTTTTGGAAACGTCTTACAACTTCTTAATGTTTAATTTAATCTCACAAACTCTATGATACTGTAAAAATATTAAATTATGCATTTTGCACTAAACAAATGTGGGTGGGTTATATAAAAGCTCTATAACCCATTAAATGAGTTAAAATCCGGCCCAGTCTCCTCTTCACTCTTAGGTTTATTGTAGAAATATTCAGGTGTAACAGCAGCAAGTCAAAGTGAAAGCCCGCATATTCACACAAAGGTAAATATATAATATGAATTTAGATATCAAAGCATCTAATTGCCCCATATAAGAAAAGATTAGCACACAAACTCTGGATTCTGTCAAAAATAACTATCCCGATTGTCTGATAAAGCTGAAATATAAATAAAGACGTAGTGTGTTAGTAAATGTTATTCGTGGTTTAATGGATAGCTTTCATTATAGAACATAATTTTATTCTGCTGTAAAACAAAGGGGACACGTTTTACAAACCTAGAGAGTAAATGGCATTTAAACCGCTCTGTAACGCTGCTTCTGATACAATACAATCTCTAAGCGACATGTCATGATGGCGGCTCTTAAAATGACATGATTTTAATTTAAAAAGTCGGATATTTGTCGTTTAAAATTAAAAATCAGCAGAAATAAAAACCTCACCTCAACATCCTCCGTTCAAAGGCACGCTTTAATTACGTCATCAACACGCGACGCGAGCCGATTGGTCAAGAATTTTACAACTCGTGTGATTGGTCAGTTTGTGTGACATCATACCTACGACAGAGCAGAAAGTAAGAGGATTAAGGGAAAGACATCTCAAGAAAATCTGGTCAGATAAAGAAAATCTAGGACGTTTTTAAAAACTAGATACAAGAGAGTAAATGGCATTTATTCAAGCTTCTGTTAAAAAGTAAAGAAGAAGAATGAAATGGATCTTAAGACACTAATCAGCTGACAAGCTGAGAAGACTTCTGGAGACGATGTGCTCATAAAGTCAGGGAGCGAATATTGTTCTGTGTTTTTATCTGTTCAGAATGAGCATCAACAGCAGCGAACAGGCGGATGTTTATCCCAGACTCTTTAGAAGAGACTCCGCTCTCAGCGAGAACTCTCCTCTGTTGGGAAATGTGAGTATTTAATTGGCTCGTCTGTTAAAGGTAAAAATGTAATTTATCAGTAAGTTACTTCTTTGTCTCCGTGTTTATGGTCAAAATCACATGAGCTGAACTTCACGTTTTCAGTTTCAATCAAGTTTTTTGCTTCTGTCAGCAGTTTCAATCCACTGAGAGCAAATGTTTAGACCAACTTCTGCTTTTATTTTTGTCTCATTTTACACTTCTTTTTATTTGAATACGCACACTTATATTTTGCATACTTTGATCTGACTGTCTTAATGTTTTTCCACTTCACTACTTGTCTTTTTATGTAAAAGATGTCCAAATTAAATTAGTCCCCAAAAATTAAAGTCAAGTAGCTCAAATTTAGCAGATTTTTACTGAAGAAAAAGTTAAAAGTTGTCACCCAAGAAATTACTGAAACAAACATAAACTATATGTGATTTAGAAAAAAAAAAAAAAAAAGAAAAAAGCTGCTCAAGTACTAAGTAACTGATCATAATATCTGATTTAAATTTAACAATAGTGGGATCTGAAAAAAAAAATCTAAAGTTATGTGTTAATTATGATCTTTTAAACACTGAGATAAAAATAATAGAAATTAGTAACACAATCACAGGCAGAAGAAACTTTTTCCACATCAATTTGCATAAACATAAGTCTTAAACTGATACACATTAGGCAGTGTTTATATGTTAGAACAAGGTGAGGTACTTTTGGTGACAGTAGTATTTACTGTATCTTCTTATTAGAAAATAAGATTAAACAACAGAGGTTGTGTACAAACAAAAAGTCTCCCTTTAATATGGCTTTGTGTCTGTTGAATTATTGGTTAAAATAAGCTTATTCTTCATTCAGTGAATTTACTCTGAGTGGGTAGATAATCCAGAAAATATACCAAAGTAAAAATAGAGATACTTCATAAAAATATTATTCCTGTAAAAGTAAAAAGTATGTTGTAGTGAAACTATACCTAAAAGTAATGTTTTCAAGTAAATGTAAGTGATTTGATCAGGGCTGTTGCTGCTGAAATTTAAGATAAGATAAGATAAGATTTATTTGTCATTGTCATCCACAGATTACAACGAGATTGAGATTGTGCTTAATTCGAGTTGAGGTGCAAAAAAATTATTTGATAAAAATGTTAAACCACAAGTTATTTTGGAAATGGGTGCTAGCCAATACATTTTAAATTAAAAAAAATTATCTGGTCATATATATTTATATATTTTTTTAATTAATTACTGCAAATTGTTCTCTGTATTTACAAAATTTAAATATTGTAGTCTTTTCTTAAAGCCACAAACAGAATGAAGAACCAATCAAATATTTGGTATTTTAAACCTGAGTCAATCAGTTTCAACCAACGTTTATTTAAATAAACATATTTAATCGACTCACTATGTGGCTTTTAGGTTGTCAGTGAAAAACTGATTGAAATCAAAGTCGTTACCTTCAACTTTTTTATTAAATGGGAAATAATGCAATATAATGCGATCACTCTCTTCAGCAGCTCCTTTGGTAAATTCTCATAGGAATGTTGGTATTGGTCATTTTTAAAGGTATCTTTAGGACCTTATGTGACGAACCCCGGCTTAAACCTGCATTAGGAAAAATAACTCAAGATTATGTTTAATAATAACTCTGTTTTAGAGATTATTGGCTCATCAGTCGTATTCTCTCCAGGCTCATAGTGAATATCTGCCATATTTTAGTCTCGGATGATAATATCTGTTGCGACTGAGCCACAGTACCTCTCATCTTCTCTTTAAATCATTTCAATGACCACATTCCTCTGTTCACTTAAGCATCAGGGTAAATAAAATCTTTTATCAGGTGCAGGGGATGGAGGATAAGGGTTGGAAAAGTTCAACAGACTGGCCAGATATTTTCCAGTGACCACAGTCTTACGAGTTTTGATGTGCTTCACCTCTGTATGATTCAAACAGCTGTGAGCTTGTTCCAAACACAACTTTCTGCACATTCATTTTCAGTGTTTGATTGATTGAAATCTGCAGGACTTTTCACTCTGCAGCTGGCTACTCCACTGCAAAAACACAAAATCTTATCAAGTGTTTTTGGTGCAAATATCTTATTATACTTGAAATAAGACAAAACTAACTTAGAAGTAACTTTTATGTAAGATATACAAGCTTGTTTTAAGTTAATAATTCCCTAATTTTGATAATAAAAATAACTTTTCCACTGACAGATTGTTTTAGTTCTAACCCGGGATGCACTGATCCGAAAATTTGGGCAGATATTGATATACGATATTAATATTGCTGCAATGGCCGATAACCAATATTTACAGATATTACATATACATATTTCACTACCGTTTAAAACCCCTATGGAAAAAAAACAACCAAAAATAGTTAAAAATAAATATTGGTTCTTCATATCGACAATCGATAATCTGTAAAAAGATCAGTCTCCTCCTCTTCCTCCCTGAGCTACTATTGTAATCTGAAAAAATTAATTGCTCCCATTTAAAAAAACAACCAATCCGAGTCAGGAGGAGGGTCTTAGCGCTGTCAAACATCCTCGTGAATGCGCTGCTAATTATGCTAATGGCAGAGAAGCAACTCTCCTTTATAGGGAGTGGCTATGCTAACTAGCATTAGCATTCGGGGAGAAACTGTACCGCAGCAGAGAGCAAAGGGGGTAAGTGGCATGCACATGTACATGATTGACAGCGCTAAGACTCCCCTTTTTGCCCTGGTAGCACTGGAAAAAGACAGAGGAGCTTGATTGTTATTTATTAACTTTCACATTATCAGTTTTATACTATACTATCACAACATTGTGACAATTTCAACAAATGCGTAAAAAATATATTTTTATAAGTTACATACTTCAGCTTTGAGAAAATCCTGTCTTAAATTAATGCCCTGTCTTGCTGAAAAGTTATTTGTAATCTAGTTTTGTCTTATTTCCAGTGTAGTGAGATATTTACACTAGAAACTAGACTAAATATACCTGGTACTTCCTGTCTTCCAGTACTGTAACGGGGTGAATCCGACCGCTCGGCTGCAGGTCAATCCGAGCTTGTTGTGACACCGACACCAGAGTTGCCACTTGTTCTGTCCAGGATATCCCCCATTAGAGGGGTCAAGCAGTTTGGGCAGCTCCCCTTATCCTGAGCTCAGGCAGCTGTCCTGCAGCCAGCAGCTCAAATCCCACCAGTCCATTCCCGTTTCCATCCCCTGATCCTGCAGGCCCCTGCGGTGTTGTTTTATGACATCCATCATCAGGCCTGGCCAGTTGTTCCTCGTAATGTCAGGAGGAATCAGCAGGTTTCTTTCTCAGCTGTGTGTCTTTATTCCTGTGGTTTTACTTGGGGATTTTTTCTGTGCAGGGATTGGCGCAGACCAGAACCACTGGAGCCTCGTTCATCTCCTCTGTGTTCAACCTGATGAACGCCATCATGGGCAGTGGGATTCTGGGTTTGGCTTATGCCATGGCCAGCACAGGGATAGTTGGGTTTTGGTAAGAGAGGCTCCTTTCTTTCTGAAACCTTTAATACTTAGTACTTAGTGCTTTCCCTTTGTTCCCAGCATCCTGTTAGTACTGGTGTCCAGCCTTGCAGCATATTCCATCCATCTGCTTCTGACGCTTTGTAACCAAACAGGTGAGAATAAAACTGCCTGACCTTAAAGGTGACCTATCCTCAAACAGGTTGAGATAGCTTTATGGATTATAGAAAACATGTTTATTACATTGTTTGCACAAAAAAAAGATTCATAGAAAATGAGATTTTAGTTTTTTTAAGGCCTCTTGTCACATTAAATTCAAATGAGCTGCTACTGGCCATGCCCCCAACTCAACATTTATACTCTCAGTAAAAATGGCTGCCAAAATTCAATTCAATTCAACCTCAAAATGTTGTTGCAACTCATATTAATTCAACATTCTTCAAAGAGTAATTGTAGATGGTGATAGTTTTGGTCAGGATAGATCTCCTGTAGTGGTCTGTATTACAGCTAATTTGAAGAAGCTTCTGATTGAAGACATTTTGTTTTTCCAAGTCAGTCTCATGAAGAGGATGGTCAGGGTTGTCCATAATTATCTTGATTTTTATATACAATTCTTCTGTGCGTCATTATATCCAGAACATGTGCAATTATACAACAGTACAGTCTTTGAAAAGTATTAGTAGAGCTTCCCGCACAACCAGGAAGAAGTGGTTTCAACCATATATATTTATATATATGGTTGACATTTAATTTAATATTTAATTTGGCATTAATAAAGTATTTTTGAATTAAAACCAGCTGACCAAACGTGCTGGTACTCAGCTTTGGTTGCTAGGTGACGGGCGGAACTCCGCTGGGGTTGCTAGGTAACCACCAGTGGCTGCTGATTTGTAACATCACATTCCGGAGGTTTTTAAACGGCTCATTTTCCAAACATTAAAAACAACTTGGTGGGGTTTTTTTTAGAAGCAGTAGAAACCGAAATGGAAGTACAAAATTGTGCAAAATGTGAATTTTCCATAATACGTCCCCTTTAAATAATTCCCTGTAAATCCTCCTCACTGTTTGGTGTCGACTTCACACCCTGAATCGCTCTTCCTTTACTCAAGATTTAATCAGCTTGCTGTAAACTTTCCAATCGCAGTCTGACTCTAGTCCTGATTGTGACCTAATCAAGTGATGTTTGATTAATTAGGAAAAAGAGGGTCAAATGAGACCAAAGAGAAGATAAAAAGGAAAAACAATAGTGGGACATGCTGGTTGATAATCGCCACTAAATTAGGTTAAAGCCAGTGTTTATTTTCTGGTCAACACACAGAAATATTTCCCTATTTCTCCCCTACTTCCTTTAAGATTTTAATTTTTCCAAACAGTTGAAACCAGAAATGTATTTGTACAGTGTAAAAAGCACATTCTTTTAATTTATTTTACTGTCTGACATTAAATCCAACTAAACTTATTCTGCTTTGGGTCCATTAGGATCACAAAAACGATCTCTCTTTGCTAGATCGCAGTATGAGAATCACCTTTTTCATTACTAACATCACTACTCTTTGAAACGATTTGGGAAAACCCTGATGATGTCACAACTTTTTCAGCTTCTGATTGGTTAATTCGGAGCATTTGAATGAATTGGTGGCACATATGGATACATTTTATGGAGGTATCTTTTTGTGACATTTTGTGAACTCTGTGGCCAATCGATATGTAAAAATTATGTCTCATTCCCACTGAACCGCTCATGATGGAATATCAGGAACGAAAACATCCGATGATTTCTATTGACTTAGTCTCCATAAAATTAGGAAAAATGACGGCAAACCCTCAAAATGCTTCTTATGAAACTGTTATGCAACAACAAAGTGTCTTCAGTCAGAGGCTTCTTCAGATTAGCTTTAACACTGACCGCTACAGCAAATTGTGTAACAACATTTTAAAAAATCAATTACAGATCAATTCAAAAGGCTTACATAGATTCATAAACACAAAAATAAAATACATCAATATTTAGGAATTATTTACTTAAAATAAGCTACAATGTCTTGCTGAAAAGTTACTTGCAAGTTAGTTTTGTTTTATTTCAAGTCTACTAAGATATTTGCACTAGAAACTGGACAAAAGTACTTGGTAAGATTTTGTGTTTTTGCAGTGGAACATGTTACAGTATTTGTTTATTTTAATCTTTTAACTGTATTTTGCTGTAGGTATCAACTCGTATGAGGAACTTGGAGAAAAAGCCTTGAAAAAACCAGGAAAAGTAAGTTGTTGGGGGTTTTTTTCAGGATTGTTCCTAATGTTGTCAGTTTGAATGGTTGGTTTGCTCTAATTGCTTTCTGTTTTTTTCTCTCTCCAGGTTTTGGTCGGTTTAGCGATTCTCATTCAAAATATCGGTGGTGAGTTGGCCTTCTTTTCAACACGAAGTAACAGACATTATTTCTGACATGCTGGACATGAAGCGATTATGTGGGTTTTATGAGAAGCAGAGCTGCGACTGGGCCGAGGAATGCTGCAGGGACGGTTTGTTTATTTTGGAGGCAGACATCGCCTCCTGCTGGTGGACAGAACACCCTGTGCTGACGTCCTCTGCTCGTTTCTCATCACTCCCCCCTGTGAGGCCATTATCTAGATTCCCTGATAACCTCTGACCTCGAACCGCCGTCCTCTCCACCCCCTCCCCTGGGCCTGAAACATGACTTCTCCCCTAATTGATCGCTGATGGTAAAACTCACTCCCTCCCTGTTGTGTGGAGGAATAGCATTTTGGGATCCACTCCACCACAGACAGAGGATTATATTGATTAATCAAACTTTTGGTTTTTGAAAATGTTATTTTTGGAAAATCTGACTTTTTTTCACCAATGTAATCCTTTAATATTTGTAGTTTGTTTAGAGTGATGTCGCCTAGGGCGGCCATCTTGCTTCACAAGTGTGTTTTAAAGCTTCCATTTATTTGGACTTTGACTTCAGATCAACTGTATGATGGAATATAAGCGCCAGGCTAGAAATTTTATTAAATTACAAGAATAAAGTTGTAATATTAGGAAAGTAAAGTAGTATGGTTGCTTTAATAATCGATTATTGTGATGATCAATTGATTAATCGGAAAATATTTGGCAAATTCTGCAGATTTTTCAATATTACAAATACATTAAAAATACCAACAAACATTTCAGTTCCTTTTTTAATAATTCCTTTAGTATATTTCAACCAGGTGAAGTTAAAACTCAGCCACTTTAGGAGTTTTGGATAAAACATATTTACAAACAAATGTTATTTTATTTTTTATCTTAAATGAATATATACTGCAAAATTAATATACTTTGTACTTTATTACTGCTCCAAATATGCTATTTGTTCAGCAAATAGCATATTTGAGTCCTTATACTGAACAATTAATTGGTTACTAATTTAGTTGACAATAATTTCAATAACTGATACATCGAGATTATTCGATTAATCGTTTCAGCCTTACTGTGTTTTGTGAAGCTATACGTTTGTATGTGTTTTACATTAAAATCTTACCAAATATTTTTAGTTTAGTTTCCAGTTCAAATACTTTGGTTTTGTCTTATTTCAGAAATAGCTTTTGAGCAACATGTTGGAACTTGTTTTAAGTCAATACTTTCTGAATATTGGTGAAAAATTACTAGTTCCATTGGCAGATTTGTTTAAACTTGTAATACAATATTTTTCCCATGTTGTAAGTTAAAGAAATACGGTAATCTGCCAATAAAACTAGTATTGTTTCACTGAAATTAAGGTATTATTGACTTAAAACAAGCTCCTACATATTGCTGAAAGATTCTTGTAAGTTGGTTTTCTCTTATTTTAAGTGGAATCAGATATTTGAACAGGAAACTCGGCAAAAATATTTGGTGAGGTTTTCTGTTTTTGCAGTGTAATACTTAATCAAAATACTTAATCTTTTAACATTTCATTGTAAAATTATTATCAGTTTTAGGACTTTGAAAAGATTGTGCATCTATTTCATAGAAAGATCTAAACAAACTGAGCTTTTCTCATGATTCTAAGACGATTTATTTCTGGTAAAATTGCGTCTTTCTTCTGCTAATATTCTGACTATATTCTCGCAATCAAACAAAAACTCTCGTATCCCAGCCTTGATACTAAGTCATACAGCTCACAGAGGGAATGATTGAAATAAAAAACACTTTTTGAAAATATTTTCTGGTGTTTAAAAAAAAAAAAGAAGAAAGAAAGCGAAAAATTAATTAAATCATATCAGGTATGAAAAAACCAGATCTTATGTTTAATCCGTATCGCTCAGCTGTAGTTGCTGCTCCGTCGTTAGCAGCTCGGTTGGGTAGATCCCCGCCTATCCTCTGATGTGTTGGTGTTTCCCCAGCATGCAGGAGTGAGAGAGCCAGCACTCCAGTGTGCATCTGCTCCTTTTATAAGAGTGCAATTAGCCTCACTCTGGGTAAACATTCATCTGGGCTGCCAAAGGCTGAGCAGCCAATTGACCTTAATTACTGACCACCCCATGGCTCTGCAGCCGGCCGGCTTCTCCTGGCTCCTAATGAAATGAAAGCGGTTCTTTCTCATGTTGGATTCACTCTGGAGCGATTTGCTGACCACACACAGAAAGCTCACCTCTATTCTCCTTTAACATTACATGCATGCCGATGATCAGTGTCTGTTTTCTTACCACTTGGCCGATAACTGTCCTCTTTGTTCACTCAAGGGCCATTTTGAGTAGTCGTGTAAGTATTATCTCACCTCTGGTTCCTATAGAAGTGCTTGGTGCACTGCAAAAACACAAACTGTCAGCAAGTATTTATGTAGTTTCTAGTCTAAATATCTTAAAATAAGACAAAACTGACTGAAAAGTAACATTTCAGCAAGAAATAGGAGTTTTCAGTCAATAAGTCATTAATATTGATAAAAATATACTAGTTCCACTGGAAGATTATTTCACTAATAATGTGAAAAATGTCTAGCCATTTTTCATCAATATTAATCAATATTTATGAATTATTGACTTAAAACAAGCTCCTATTTCTTGCTAAAAAGTTACTTGTAAGTTAGTTTTCTCTTAATTCAAGTGCTTTAAGATATTTGCTCTAGAAACTAGATAAAAAATACCTGTAAGATTTGGTGATTTTTGCAGTGTGTGCTCAGTTTGACCAGCTGCATGAAGCTAAACCGCTGCATCCTGTGTTTCTGTCAATGTGGCTTTAAAATGTATTTTGTTTCTTAAAGCTGCTGTATGTAACTTTTATTTTAAAAATAAAAATCTATTATTTATATATATTTATCATTATGTTGTGACAGTATAATATGAGAGAAATAATCTGTGAAAACATGGAGCTTCTTTGCCGTCTCCCAGCTCTCCCCTTTCTAAATATAGAAATGCACAGCTTGGTCAGAAACAACCAATCAGAGCCAGGAGGAGGGTCTTAGCACTGTCAATCATGCTTGTGTACATGCTGTTCACACCTTCCCCTTTGGAAGGTCTAACTGTTCAGGCTAGTTAGACAGCAGATAAACAGTTTTCCTGGAATGATAAGATGTTTCTGCACCATTAGAACACTGAGCAGCATGTACATGAGGATGATTGACAGCGCTAAGACCCTCCTCCTGGCTCTGATTTACATGCTATCGCTTTAATATTTTTCATGGTTGACTAACCAAAGCAGCTCTGATGTCCAGACCTCAGTCTGAGGTCTGATTTCAGAACAAAATGTTTCCAGACTTCAGTCCTTATTGACTCCATCCATCCATCCATCCATCCATTTGTCCTTTTGCCATCCATCCATCCATTTGTCCTTCTGTCCTCCATCCATCTATCCATCCATCCATCCATCCATCCATTTGTCCTTCTGTCCTCCATCCATCCATCCATCCATTTGTCCTTCTGCCATCCATCCATCCATTTGTCCTTCTGTCCTCCATCCATCCATCCATCCATCCATCCATCCATCCATCCATCCATCCATCCATCCATTTGTCCTTCTGTCCTCCATCCATCCATCCATCCATTTGTCCTTCTGTCATCCATCCATCCATCCATCCATCCATCCATCCATTTGTCCTTCTGTCATCCATCCATCCATCCATCCATCATCCATCCATCCATCCATCCATCCATCCATCCATCATTGTAGCTTCATTATTCTAATGTTTGCCACTGTAATAAAATCATTCTACATTCATTGTTCATTAATATAATGACTAGAAAAATGGACTAAAAAGTCTGAAACATGGATCAATAATTACATCCATAAAGACACTTGTGGATCAAAAACCTCTAATGTAGAAAACATTGAAGCAAATGGACAGACCAAATCAAGCTGCCATATCAGCATTTTTATGCCCACAAATAAAACACTGAAACAGTAATGAAGGAGTGAAGGATCCCTGCCTGCCAAGTTGTAGCACTCAGAAATGGCAGCTGTTGCTCATAGAGAGAAAGTGCTTGTGTCTGTGTGGGCAAGAGCGTTATTGGAGGAATTTTCTTTTCTAAACAAATACAGGATCTAAGGGATTATGGCTGGGATTATTTAAAGGAGAGCCAAAGACCCGCCTCAGGGCTGCAGGGTCCCAGATAGCCCTGCATGTGCCTGGCTTCCCAATCATAAACCCCTTACATTCAGCAATGAACACACACTGAAACACTGTAAAAACACAACATCTAACCAAATAATTTTGGTCTCGTTGCTAGTGCAAATATCTTGGTACATTTGAAATAAGACAAAACTAAGTTGCAAGTAACTTTTCCTCAAGTTATAAGAGCTTGTTTTAAGTCAGTAATTCCTTAATATTGATAAAATCAAAAAGTACTGCTTCTACAAGCAGATTTGTTTTTTCTTATAAGACATTTTTGATGATGGAAGTGAAAAATTTTCCAGTACTTTTTCAATAGTAAGAAATTATTGTCCAAAATACTATTTGCTGTTCTCTTTCTGAATAGTAAGTCAATAACAAAACATTTGTCTAGTTCAGCAGTGAAAACCATTTGACTAAAAGTGCTGGAGTTCCGCTTGGGTTGCTAGGGGACGGACTGGGGTTGCTAGGCAACGGTGCAGTGCCCAGAATTCTGACTCAACAATCTGAATTTCAAGTTTGCCAAGATACTAGAACAAAACGCATTAAGATGCTGGGTTTTTGCAGTGAGTTTGCTGTTCTTTTACTGCTCCTCACACTGGATAGAGTTTTTCTGAGCTAACAGGAAGTGAATCGATCCTCTGTCCGTTTGACTGTCTGTGGGAAGTGGAAGTATCTTGTTTCCTGGCGAGGCGGAGAAAGGTTGGAAGTACCTAGATTAGCATCAGAGATCATTACTGTTAGCATTCCTGCTCCCTCCTCACCCGATTAACCTCATCCTGGCTGCTCTGCAGCAATTTGAAGCCCTGTGTTTTGTCTGCCACTTCCAACTGGGGGCTTTACTGGGGATCTCCCAAGGCTAGCCACCCATGTTGTGTTAGCCTGCACCCTTTCCTGTGTGTTTCCCAACTGTGTGTTTTCTGAAGTACGTGTTTAAAATAACTCACCCAAGTCTAACTTAGTTTTTCTCAGCAATTACAAACTCTATTTCAATAATCCTGGTGTCAAAATAAAACTAACACTTGGGAGAGTCCATCAGAAGTGCTCTTAAACAGCACCCGCATTAGTTTAAGAGAAAATGAGGATTGAACATAAAATAATTTTGATTTTTTTTTGTCCCTTGCCAGGATTTGTTTAAATATTATACAGGTTATAACACTTTTATAATGATCATAAATAAGGCTACAAAACTTTTGGAAGCCATAGATCCACCTTCACCTGTGCAAATATGAATGCAGTTGAGGTCAACTAAAGCAAATTTAGAGGTTTTAGTTAAAAATGAAAATACCTAGAATTACAGCAAATTTAGGCACATTTTTCTTAGAGAAAAATTCAAATCACCAATAAATATATTTTTGGCACTACCAGAGCTCCATACAATGGCTTTTTAGATGAAAGTTCCTGGTCACTGATGCCTGTCCTGCAGCCCTTGTGCCTCCTAGTCAGCTCAAATGCTCAAATACTTTTTATTTGCTTCTAGACGTTTAGAGTATGACGTTTCCATGGATACCAAATATGTTCAGCTGAGGGCAGGTGCAATAAAACATTCAAATATGAGATGAGAACTGCTGGTGGTGGCATTCAGTTGCTTTCTGTGATCCTGGTTAAAATTTAATCTGTTTTTTTGTTTGCTTGTGACGTTGTTTTGTTTTCCTTGTTTCTCCTCAGCCATGTCGTCCTACTTGTTCATCCTGAAGTCGGAGCTTCCTGCAGCCATCAGCAGCATCCTGAATGCAGGAAACCCCGGGTGAGTTCATGCAGCCTGCTCAAAATGAGAATGTTTTTAAAATATTTTAAAAGTTGATGATTGAAATACCGTAATTTCCGGACTATAGGCCGCGACTTTTGTCTCACGCGTTCCTGCGGCTTATACAACGATGCGGCGTATTTATGAATTTTTTCTAACGGCCGGTAGGGGCGCTGGAGCAGAAAAGGTAAGAGTGAGACAGCTGGAATATATCTGTAGAGGAAGACTAATGTAACATCGTGCTTTGTGCATGAATAAAATTAGCTTGAACAGACCCT
>CAEFZX010008473.1:0-113215 GCA_903066825.1 Alfaro cultratus
GGTTGCCAGTACATTTTAGGATTCATTTTAAAATTCTTTTATTTGTTTTTAAAGCTCTTAATGGCCTTGCCCCCCCCTATTTATCTGAGCTGCTACACTCTTACACACCCTCCCGTTCCCTCAGGTCAGCGGATCAGTTGCTCCTGAAGGTGCCAAAAACAAAGTTCAAGCTCAGAGGGGATCGTGCTTTTTCTGTGGCAGCTCCCAAACTTTGGAATGATCTTCCTTTGGATATAAGACAGGCCTCCTCACCTGCTGCTTTTAAGTCCCTGCTGAAGACTGATCTTTTTTCCTTGGCATTTGGCACAACCTGAGATGTTTTTCACTTTGTTTTATTCTTTCTCTTGTCTATATTGTATTGTATTTTATGATTGTGTTACAGCACTTCGGTCCTCTTGGTGTATGAAGTGCTTTATAAATAAAGTTGGTATGGTATGGAAATGAGAAAACGATCCCCTTTCCTCTGCATAAAATCTATTTTATCCTGGGTTAAACGTGGGAAAAAACCTTAAAGTAAAGTCGTCCTTTATTATTAGCAGCATAAAGATCTAAAAAAACGTCAAACTTTGATTTGAGTGCATTAAATCTGTGGGTAACTTTTCACAAGGTTGAAGCAGAAAAATGTCTTTTTCACAAAACATTTCCTAATCTGATCTAATCTCAGTTTTTGAGGTCGATCAGTACGTTACTTGTTCACTTGTCCTTAAAGAAATGAGGGAACTGCTGAACTGAGAGTTGTAGAAAAAATAGTAGAAGTTTTATTTCCTAATTATTTGAAAATTTACCTCTAAACTAGACAGAAAAATATTTAGCTTTTGTTTTCCTGAGTAACAATTTAGTCTAACATTCTGGGTTTTCAGCTCAAACAGAAAAAACTTAACTTCTACTGAGATGTACGACCGACTTTAAGGTAATAAAAACTCTTATTTTTCTTCCTCTCCCAGAGTGCAGTAACTTTTCTCCACCAGCTACAGTCATCCTCCTCATCCTCCTCTGCTTCGAGGGTCTGCTCTTCCTCATCTTCACTGCGGTCATGTTTGGGACTCAGGTTCACTCCATCTGTAGTGATGAGACGGTGAGCGACTTCCTACTAATCCACTTTAATCCCACTGAAAAAAAAAAAAATTAATAAAAAAATTATCAAGGAGTTTAAAGTGCAGCGCTGTCAGTTTTAACCACAGTGGATGAATAATGAAGATAGATCATTAATAATCAATGATGTATAGATACTGTTAATTCCAGGTTTTATGGATGAGTCGTTCAGTTTATTTCTATTCTTGCATTGTGTTTATAAATGTGAGTAAATGTCAGATATATTTATAAACTGTTTTTTATTCTCTTTCGTTGCCTCATCTTGTATGTAGAGCTGCTGATTATCTTGTGACGTTGGGCTCCTCCAGCTTATATTTAGTATTCATAATTTACCAAAACAAACCAGAAATGCAGTGGAACCAGGTAATCCACTCACATCCTTCTGCAAGGCTGACTCCAGTACATTTTCTGCTCTTTCCACCCACGAGCGTGACTCACAGCGCCATAATATTCACTACAAAGATCATCTGTCTCAGGCAATTTCAGGGTAATGGAGCCTGCAGTTCACTGTGTTTTTCAGTGAGTCACCTACAGCCTATGGGAGGAAAACAAAAGAATGAAAACATGATTAATTTTCCTGCTCTTTTGTTATTCATAATTCAAAGGGTTTGTTTTTCCTCTGCAGGGCATCGAGCAGCTAAAGAAGGAGGAGAGAAGATGGGCCAAGAGGTCCAAATGGATGAACATGAAGGTGGTGTTCGGCCACCCCTTCTCTATAGCCTGGCTCAGCCCGTTTGCGACGCCGGACCACGGCAAGGCCGACGTCTACCAGTACATCGTGTGAAAGCTGGAAACCGCGGGTGACCTGGACATGGACTCATTTTAAAGCGTCTCTTTCTGTCGTTTCCATCCTGAACGGTGGATATTTCTTGAAGTTTGGATCTTCTCGGGTGTTCTGTTGTACGCGTTTAGTTTCTCTAATGTAACTTTCTGTTTTTTTTATTTTCTTTGTCGTTTCCCTTTTGGTGCTGAATGAGATTAATGAGATTTGTCGCCACCATGAAGCAGCACCAGGAACAGAAATCAAATGAAAGATGAGAAGCACTTGGAGCTCTGTTCGTTGCTGCGTGTCGGATCATTTCCTCCTTTCTCAGAGTAAATCATGTGAACTGATGACCAGCATGATCCAGGTATCGACTCCTGGATTCGTCTTCCTGTAAACAATCCAGCCATCCTCTTACTTACTTTGCTGTTTCAGTGTCTTTTTTCGATAATCTCCTCCTGAATGCTGCAGGTGATTTTTGCCTTAGAACGGTCCTTTAGCAGGTGGCACATCGGATATTTTTGAAGAAATCTCTATTTATTGCCTTAATGCAACACTGCAGGTTGTCACTGGTTTACATTATTTTTGAAGTGAGAATGTTGCAGCCTTGTTCAGAGGGTGGATTTGTTCAGGAGTGTGTTTTTATGCTTATTTTTCTGCATAAAAGCCATAAAGGCAGAACAAATCATGTGTGATAAGATTCAGATTCCTTTATATGTAAAATGTGGAAACAACCATCCTAAAGCTGAAGCAATAACTCCAGTGTTTGGTTTAAGTTATCATCCTTCATATTACAGCATGGTGTGACACGTTAAACACAAAACATATGCTTTTTAAGCATAAAAACCTCCATATTTATTGGCATACCCAGTAAAGATACATGTGTAAAATAAAAATCTTTCTGCTTTAGCTTAATGAAAAATTTAGCTTTAGTTTCTGAGATTCATTTAACATGGCAACATTAAAGTTGTTTTAAATTTTCTAATTATTCGTTTAATCATAGATATGCTGAAGTTTAGACGAGATGGATTTTGTTTAATCACCATTTCCTGACTTTTAACATTAAACTGCATGTTCTCTTGTGTTTCCCATTTTTTAGAGAACATGAAGCAGGAAATCTTTACTTTTTCCAGTTTTAAAGAAGAAAAGTATACATCTGGATTTGTTAGGTTTGTCTATAACAATGGCACAAGCAGTATTATTTAAATAGGATTGAATGGATAAATGTACTCAAACTGAAGTTTGAAATATATTTTTTAATACTTCAACTGTTAAAAAAATATAAAATCTCCTTCCATACCTTTACATGGGCTGCTAATAAATGTAGAGGGCACAACAGCTCCGGAAAAAACTGCAAAGTGCTGTGATTTTAGTAAATGTAGGTCTGTCTTTTGAGTAAAATCTGCATGTTATTGCTTGTTTTCGTTTTGCTTATTGCCTTGCGGAGAACTGCTGTGCTTCAAGTTGTATTTATCAGCTTTCCGCTCTTCATCTCCTCGGAAATTTTCAAACATTTAGAATAAAAAGCATCTTCAAAAAGCTGGAAATTTCCTAGTAGAGATCCAAGTTAAACCTGTGCATGATGCTTTACAAAAAAATCCTGTTTGGATGGGTTCAGGCGAAATGTTGAATCCCAATTCAACATTTCGCCTGAACCCGTCCAAACAATTATAATCCCAACGAGACTGAAAGGAAGACGAGCTGCATAAAAATACTGTTAGATTTCTAACTTATCCTGCTTCAGAGTGTCATGCATCACTGCTTTTTGAAATGTCTTTCACGGTCAAAACAAGGGAAATGTAAAATATTTTGGGTTGAAACTACAACTTGTCGGTTTCCCATCAGTGTCACTGATCCTGTTTGGAAACAGATCTCCAGATTTGTGCATCAACATATTAAAATGACTAATATTTGTAGAAATGAAAGTTTAAGCTACACGTTCAAGTTGAAAACTTGTGGATTGCAGCTTATAAGAGGAAAATAAAAAGCAATATGAGTTTCCGTAGCATCTATAAAAATTTGAAATGAAATATTTTGTAGATTTTGCAGTCTGTAACTTCAGTTTCTCAGCCAGCAGATGAACCAGCATCCTTTTATTATCTGCTACTTGTAAATGTTTGGCCTTTTCACCAGCTGTTGTTGAAAATGTGAAGACTCCAAGCGTAATTCAGCTGCTCAGTTTATGGGGTTTGCTTGTGGGTAATGCAGTTTGTCATCGTAGTTGGTCGTGTGCCTGACTGAACCCGGAAAGCAAACGAGGGTCTTTACATGATCACATGTTGAGTCACGTTTCGATCAGACTGGAAAAGGCCTGCTGTGACTTTTAGATGATGTTCTGAGGGAAACAACCACTTCAGAGTATTGAACACTAAAAAAAATTCCTTTGCCTGTGTGTTTTAAAGCCTTACTGTATTTAAAGACATCTAAATGCAGATAAAAGGAAATATTTGAGTGTACATGATGCCAAATTGAGTCTTTAATGAAGTCGGTTATTGTAAAATTGCAGCATGGTTGTTTTATGTAAAAGCATTTAAATGGATTTATTTTTTATAATTGTCACCGTTATTTGGAGATGTAGCAAGTTTGCAACACAGTGCAACAATTTTCCTCTTTTTGTTGTCAAACTGCTCTGTATGTTTCTCTGTTATCAGGTTTTAATATTTTGTTGACTGATGTTTTAAAGGGGAAAGTCAATAAAACAAATTTCAAATGATATAAGATTCATTGCTGTAATATAAAAAACTATTAGATGTTTTGTTTTAGGGTTGTAACTTAGCTTGTTAATGTTAAGTTACACAACTGCAGATGTTTTGCTGTATAGTAATTAAATACTTAACTCCTTATTGCCTGTTTTTTTTTTTTATTTAAAAAAAACATACTTTGCTATCAAGAAGATTCCTAATTACTTTTTTCCCCTGAAAAGCTTTACACTTTTGATTATTGTGATGAAAACCACTACAAACCCTATTGTCAGTTTATTCAAGCATTGTTTTTCAGATTCATGAAAACCAACAAAATAAAAATCAAAGTGAGACCTCATGCTGATTTGTTTGAGTAGCAAATCTTCAAAAACCTGCACACAACACAAAACACCTGAATGATGCTGTCAGAAGAGATTTTTATTGAATTAATGTTTCCTTCCAAACAGGAGCCATTTACACTTTTTCACTGTGACGAATGTTCGTTTCACATAAACTCAGACATTTATGTATCACCTTTGTCATTAATGTCTCACCATTTTCTCTCAGGTTGGAAATGTGTAATAACTGCGTAAGATGTACAACAAACTAATGCAACATCAGGTTTGACACACAATATCTTTATCAAGTCAGTAATTAATTCTTAGCCCTAATGGTTTTGATTTAAACTGCAATTTATATATATAAAAAGTTACTTTATTGCAGAGCATCACATTTAATCCAGTAGGAGTTTATTTTTTTTTAAACTCAATTCAAACATCAGTGTTTACGGCAAGTGGGTCATGCTGGAACAGATTATGTTGCATCGTTTACGTCCAACAATATCATGCCGTTAAAAGGAGACAAACCAGGTATAATGTTTATGATGCAAAGCAAAGATTGTTGAGAGGCTGAGGCTTAAGCAAGAAGGTTTATACCAACCATCAGTCTCATGCATTACTGAGGCAACATCATGTTGGAAAATGCTGGCTGAGCCTTTTGGTGCAGAGAGCAACCTTGGTAGAAACGTCCTTCACTTTCTTTCTTGCTTATACCACAGATACTGCATCAATATTGCAGGAACTTAAAAATACTTTTTAGCTTTTGTTTACCATTTTTGAAGCCTCTTTGAGCAAGACATTGGTCTACATCAGGGGTGCCCAAAGTACGGCGCGAAGGCAATTTGTGGCCTTTGGACTGATTTATTTGGGGCCCCAAACTACACTTCAAGAATTAAATTAATTTTTTTATTAAACTTTATATTTCTAATCAGAGTAAAATTATTATTGGAAAGGAGTAGGCATGTTTTTATAACTAAACATTTGTAATAAGTAGAAGCATGTTTATCCAGAGACTTTAACTGAAAAGCCAAATCACCTTTTATTCAATTTATTCAACTTGGCCAAATATAACAAGCGTTTTGAAAGAATGTGATCCAAATCCTGTTCTTATAACTCAGAATACATTCAACCAGGTTGCAAAGAATTTGAAAACTAGGTTGTTTTCTTTTAAAACAGAAAAAATGGAAAATCCTTTTAAAGTTTTAGATCTACAATGAACAGCATATATGACAATTTAATTTTATTTTTATCTTTGGCCCGTGAGTAATTTTGACTCTGATTTTGGCCCATATGATAGAATGTTTGGACAGCCCTGGTCTGCAAACTAGATTTAATGTGAAACAACCCTGGATAGAAAGGTGGATCCAAATCCCTCCACAAGAAGCTTTCTGTGAACCCAAGCCTCCATCCTGGAGAATTTTCTAAATCTGGAAGGAAATATTTAACCCTACTAAGTTTCATACAACCAGAGAAATTGTATGCTAAAGAGCAATTATTCACAGTAAGCAAATATGTGGTAGATGAAGCAGGCGTGTCACTCTGATGCTGATTGATGCTGTGGTGAGATTTATTCAGCAGTTTGTAAAAACATGCACACATGACATGTCATGTGACTGAAGTGCAGCAGCTGCCTGAGGATCAAAACACAGTATGTTTCACAGTCTTATATGCAGAAACATAAATTCAAGTAATAAAAAAACGAAACAGAGTAAACCGTAAGAGGAAGCAGGATGAGCCCTGCAATGCTACATTAGAACAGCTGTTAGTTTTTAAGAGTAAGAGAGCACTTTGTTAGCCGGGTGCCTTCTTTAAACAGCAACAAGCCTGTTAGATGTTTACAGGAAGTGTCAAAGTAACTAAAGGAAACATAAGCATTAAGTAAGCCATTAAGGAGTTGCTCAGTAGTGATAGGATGATCATTCTCAGGTACTTTGTGTAAAAATCCAAAATATTATCTCAGATCAGATCAATATCTTCGTATAATATGTATGTATATTTATTGCATTGCCTCATTCCTGCACATAATGTGTAAAAAAGACAGAAATAGTCTTCAGGTTTGACAACTGAAGCATCTCATGGATGTCCCGATCAATGCATTTTTAAGTGACTGATGTTAGTAATTGAATAAAATGAACTCCTGACTCTTCTGAATCCTTATCAGCCACACCTATTGCATTAGCAAGCAACGTACATCACCAGATATTGTGCAGCAGTTGCTATTCTCGTTATTTTGTTGAACAAATCTGGTGTTTCCATGACAATCTACATATTTTTCCACACTTTACAATGATCTCTACAGTGAATGAGAGACTGTATTGGTTGTTGCAGCCTCCTTTGTTTTTGTTTCATGTCGCCTGCTTTGTGCGTTGGACTTAGTAAGAGCTGCATAGAAAGCAGCTGAAATGCTGATCAATCATATTTCTGATGTTTAAAACAAAAGGTTTATGGAGTAGAAGAAAACTTGGGTAAATTTTGTGCTTGATTGGTATTAACCAGAGCAGGAATGTAATATGTTAGAAGCATAATTATCAACAAGTGCAATCAAAATATAGAAAATGTTAGCCTAGCACTTCAGTAAACTGATGAAGACAGCACTGGCTTTGTAGGTTTTAGGAGATGCATTATAACATTATAGGAGTTTTCTTATCTACTTAGTCTCTGTAGTGGAATAAGACATTGAACTTGTTTTAAAGAAGCTACAATTGAGAAAAGCTTCTGGTCTTAATTTAGCAAAAGGTTAGCTGTAAGTGACTTGACTTTGTATCTAGAATAAAAACATGATGATCAGGACATCTCCAAACGCAATGTTTTACTCTAAAGTCAAGTTTGACTCAACCTTTGCTAACAAAATTATTTGCCTTTATGGACGGTAAGAAAATCTGTGGCTGTGAGCTTAAATCTCAACCTGTGAGAAATTTGCAAGATGCATGGTAAATTTTCATTTTATTTTATTCCAGACACTTTTGGGCCATGATCGTTGTTGGATGCAATTCTGTTGTAAGAAGAAATTGTTCAATTTTGCATTTCTCAAGTCTTACATTGTGCAGTTTTACGATTGTTTGCTGTCAAAATGTTATAATCGCACAGCTTTATGGTGACTGAGGTCGCCCCCTGCAGGCAGAATTTATTAGAAGGATGGAAAAAAAAGAGTTTACCAAACAGAAAATAGCTTTTTTAAATAAAGAAAAAATATTGGTAGATATTATGCTATTGTTGGCCAAAATACTGAGATTCACATGTCAAATATTTGTCCATAAACCAAAGTATGACCTCACAGCAGCTACTTTTCAGTTTTAATACACACACTTTAAAAATATAGGTCCAAATAAAATAAATGCACTTATTCTGGTCTAATAAAACATTGATATCACTCACATGTCTGTACCCAAATGAAATATCATAGAGGAGGTGGTAAAATAGCCAAATGTTTGTTTTATTTGCATGAAACAATTTAAATAGCTTTCAGTGATGAGCAGGAACCAAAAAAAATCCAGCCTGGAAGTACTAGATAATGTGCTTTCTTTGTTTTTACGCCAAACTTCGCAGACAAAATGATGCCTCGCCAAACTAAACAGTGTTACAGCTTCAAGTTGGGAAATGAGCGATACTTGCAGATCGTGATGCTCATTGCCCCGGGTAATTATTTTTTGTATAGATTTTTATGTTAACCAAGAGAGTGTGTACATTTTTATGTGACTGATTTATTGAATATATTGGATTTCAAGGTTGTTGGTTGTGCAAAACGACTGACTTTCCAACTTGAGATTTCAGTTTCAGACGCTGTTCCAGATCATTTCCTCCCAAATTTAAATTCTGGAAAATAAATTGATTGCAGCATTGCATTGACTACAGTATGTTTACCCCACAAACATGAGAATGATATCAACCTCTGATCACCTACCCAACAATGGACTATTTAATCTCATTTCCAAACATGTCACATTATTCATTTTAGCTTTTTTGCCTTTGTGCTATCATTGTCTGAATATGCAATAAATAATATAAAGCTATAATAATTTTCCTCTTTCTGTGAATCCGTGCACAGAATGATTTAAGAGCTTGAAAGAAGCTGAAACCAGGCATCCATTTGTTTATCTCCACAAGCCAGACTGTAGCTGTGCTGCATAAGCAGATCCTCCGACGGCAAACATCTCCTAAAATCTCTGCAGGAATAAAGGGGAGTATTTTATTTTACACTGTGTGCATAATTATTAGGCAAATGTCATTTTTGAGTATTGTTTTTATTAACCACAAACTGCAGTGCTCTCGGTTAATCTAAAATGTTAATAACCCTCAAACATTAATGTGTAAGAAAGTAAAAGTAAGGTTTTGGTTTTCTTATTCGGCAAGCTACTATTGTGTCCAGAATTTATAACACAACTAAATGAAAAACATTAATTTCCCCATGAGAATCAAACTCATTTCCCTCTGCTGATTATTTGCAACATTTGATGGTTCGGTGAACACGTCCAAATATCTTTACAGTCCCTCAGAGAGACTTTTGGTCATTTTTGACTTTTCAGAATCAGTTAATTCATTTTTTTGTCTAAAGAAAAGAAGCTGCCTAATAATTATGTAAACCTTGATTTAAGGTGTTGACCTCTTTAGACAGATTCACATCACACATTATGCTTAAAACTAAAACGGATGATTTGTTCAAAATACTCACTTGTCTAATAATTGTGCACACAGTGTATATGACATGACTGGAAGACCTCTTGTTCTCTCATTGCAGCTTTTTCAATTATGCACCTGGGCTGCTGTTTAAAGAGCAAATTCGTTGAACAAAACTGCTGTTTTCAGCCGTTATTTGTCTTTGGCTTTGCTTAAAAGCAGATGAGGTGTCAGCCTGAGCACAGCACAGCCAGCCAGCGGAGACAACATGCTATTCGTCCTTTGTCGCGGCTGCAGTCTGATACCGATCCTGTGGCGAAATCCTCTGCAGTACCAACAGACCTGAAAAGGTCAACGAGATCCCGACCCACCACAGTGTTATCTGGGGTTCCCCAAAGATCAGCTGGCCCAGGAAAGCCTGCAACAAGATGGGAAAATAAAAACTGTTGAAGTGAAAAATATTATGTTTGAATATATTCCAGCTAATATTCAAAAATATGGCAAAGTGTATGGAGAGAATTCTTTAAAGGTTCTCTAAATGAACTTTGTCTTCTAGTAGGACGAAAAGGAGAAAATGGGAGAAAGTTTCTACTTACGGAAGATACGAAGTTGGAGGCAGTGGTGGTCACAGTGGTTCGGGTGGAGGAAGAGGAGTACCTGAGTGCTTTGGCGAGGAAGGTCCACATCACAGCGTTGCAGGTGAAAAGAAGACCACCACACAGCAGCCTCAGAGGGATGTGGAGCTAGAAAGAAAAAAAAGGAATATGTTTTAATAACGAAAATCAACTAACAATGTTGCCTGCTACTTCCTAGATCAGAGACACAAAATAAGAAGAAAGAAAATCATATTAATATTCAAAATATTACAATATATTAATATTTTGAATGATTTTTAAGCATGTAAAATTATTAAAATGATCTTAAATCATTTTAAATAAGTGATTTAGAATAACTTATTTTAAATAAATATAGCACCAGACAACAATACAATAACATTAAAAGCACAGACTAACTTAAAATCTAATTAGGAGTAAACAAATCTTTCTAACTAATAACTAAATGTCAAACAACAGCAAAACCAAAAGCTAAATCTTGAGTTTGCTGTAGATCAGGGACTAAATGATGAAGTTATACGTCACCATGAGTTACGTGTCCCTTTGTAGAAATCAGGTTTTAAATTTAGACTCAATTGCTATCAAAACGTATCTGTACAACTTGCTAAATTCTCCACAAGAAAAAAGAAGTCCATTTTGAAATTAATTGGAAATGCAGATCCCATCTTGCTATAATGTGATACATGGACTTGCCATACATTAACAGGCTTTTGACCTTGTTAAAGCAGGATATCCCACAGGATTGCACCGTTCCCTAATTGGTATTCCTGAAATACCTCAATCCTGATGTGACGCATGAAAATAATGTGCTGCATTTCAATTAGGATCGTTTAATTTACTCTCTAACCCCCTGCTTTCCTAAATATCCACACCAACTCAGAACAGAAGGTGTGTTTACTGGCGTGAAAGCAGCAAACACCTGTCTGCAGATGTTTTTGACTTCACCGCATAGACACGGAGCGAAGGTCACAGCAGAAACCTGACTCCTCACATCGTTTCCGCGTCACCAGCATCAGCAGCATCAGCAACACGAGACACGCTCACAGAACAACGCGATCCCGCACGAGCCGCATCGTCCTTCAGCACGCGGACACTGCACGAGAGAGCAGATGCCGCAGGGATGCCCGTCGCGTGACGCTGTCCGTGGTGCTGATTTTGTGGGATTTGTTCCCCCCTAAAACTAGAACCGGCCCGTTCCCAGATATCCTGACTGTGTTGTGAATAATGAACAGAACCGAGACTCACCCGGTCACACGCTGTGGTTTCATCCGCGTGTCTGAATTTCCGCTGCTCGCCCCACGTCCGGAGTCCGGTTTCACAGACTCCCTTCAGGTAGTCGGCTCCCAGGGACAGTTTGGCCGACGACGACGCCACGGCTCCGAGGAAACCCGCCAGCAATGCATAGAAAACTCCCGGGAACATGATGGTGATGGTAAAGATGGCAGCCGAGGCACATTATTCTTCAGTCCATGTTTAATCACTTCCTTTATTTGCTTTATTTTTTTCCCTACATGTCTGCTGTTGCTGCCGCAGATGGTCCTGGTCGAGCTGCCTGCATGGTAGTGACTGTATGAATGAATGAGCACATTTCCCTGCACTTACTATCCACGGCCGCACGGTGGCAGAAACACAACACAGTTGAGCTCCTGTGGAATTCTGGGAATTGTAGTACTGTTTTAGAGCTAATTTGTTGTCTCCGAACAAGCTGGAATCAAAATAAACAACACGGGCTTGCCCTATAAATACAGTGTTTTCAAGGAATGGATTCCAGAAACAATTTTCCTATAAATACTGAGCGAAGCAGCGCAGAATCGATACTAATGTAATATCCCTGAGTGTAAGTAAGTACTCTGGAGTCTTTGAACAGTGCTGCCAGACTCTGCTCTCCCTGCAGCATACTGATGAGCTGCAGTAGGTGGGCTGATTACATTAACCACTCTGGTATCAATTGTAATGGATCAATGCTCTTGAATAGAATCGTTCCCCTAATAGGAAGCCATAAAGTGATACCTAAGATAAATGTGCCTTTAAGTTATGTGTTTTAATAAAGACATGAGTAATCAGAACATCTGGCATCATCGTCTGCAGCTGAATATTTACCTAATTGGACAGAGGAGTGAAGGGCACATTGTAAAAGAGGTACATCTCAATAGATTAAAATGTCATTAAATAGTTGATTTATAACAGCTTTCATATTCAATAAGTGAAACATATATTGTATAGATTAATTGCAGAGAGGCATCTCATTAGCAGTTCTCCTTTTTAATTAGAAATACACTAAATGGCTGAGCCAGAAATTGATGGATATTTCTAATCTGACCTTTGAAACTCATTGGGCCTCACTAGATTCATCTCAACAAAAAACAATTAATTTCTCATGTTTATTCTTCTAATTATAAAACCCAACATTCATAGTTATTGAACTGTCACATGATGCTTCTTAATGGCTGAAGTGACTTTCAACCTCATAAAACACACTGGACCAAGACTTGCAGATGGTATGACTTAAAATCACCACTGACTACACTGTAAAACATTTAAAGGTGGTTTTCTTTCCACGTAGTAGACATTTTCATTGCTGAAACTGACTTTTTGATCATTTTTAAAACCTTAAGGTTTTCCCTGTAGCCTCTTCAGAGAGTTTTCTTTCTAACCAGTAGATGTCTCTAGCATACAGAGAACTACCACAATCTTCTAGTGGACATTTATGAATCATAAATAAATTTGATAAAGTTTATTCATGAACCCATAATTCATTATATATTTGACGAAATATTGTCTATTTTTGCAGCTGGTATGTAAGAAGCAGCTACCAGTTGGTTAATTAATAAAGCTTTATGTCAGATTAACAGCTAATAACTAATTAAAGCTCAATAAAACCTTAATTAGACAGTTAATACTCCACATTGGTATCATTATTGCTTTAATTGTGCACTTATGTCAGGCTGTTAAAAATAGTGCAGCTATTAAAATGAGACCAAAGCCAGAATGAAAAAGCTGAGCTACTGAAAGGATTTAATTCTTATAGTTTTTATCTGGTTTCTGTTTTTATATTTTTCATAAAACCAGTGAGCGATGACACCAGGGAATAGAGGAATAATAATCGAGAGGAGAATCAGAATATTCTCCTCTCTGCTTCAAGGGGATAACCGTCCTCCATATTTTGACACTGTTAAATTTCTGGAGTGTTCAAGTGAAACATCAGGAATAAATTGGAGCCATTACCTGTTATCTCCTCACTTTAAGTTTCCAGCCTAAGGCTTCTCAAACGAACGCAAGTGTCAAGTCAGAACACTAATTGGGGTCCAATTGAGCAATAATTGAACCCATAGAGAGTTTTAGTGACATTTCAGCTTAAAGTCTGTCACTGCCGTCTCATGTCATTGTCCACCTTTTCTGCTCTGGCTCATCAGAGGAGACTTTAAAAAGAAAACAGTCCCAGATGGTGGGTTTATTAGTCTAATGACTTTCATGACCTTTTGCTCTGTCAGTCAATACTCTTTTTAAACACTGAAGTGGCAGCTTGACGGTGGTAAAAAATAAGACCTCTTCATAACATCAACAAAAACAGTATAGGATTTTAGAGGAGGCTGCAAAGGGAATTGCAAGGACTTTGAAAGAGACGACTGTCCCGCAGTAAGAATTTACCAGTTTCATTAAGCTGTGTTGTGGATGAGGTCTAGTTCAGAAATATTTAACTGAATTTTGTACAAGAAGAGAAAAAGGCACCGCTGTGAATCCTACTGCTGTTGTAAAACAATGGACTGAAATACTATAACACACAAACAGTTGTTCTATGACTTTGTATTTTCCATCCATCCATCCATCCATCTATCCATCCATCCATCCATCCATCCATCCATCCATCCATCCATCCATCCATCCATCCATCCATCCATCCATCCATCCATTCTTGGATCTGTCCATTAATCTTTTAATGCGACCATGTTTGAATCCACCCATCCTTGGAACCATTCAGCTTTGGATCTACCCATCCTTAAATATTTCCATCCACTCATCCTTGGATTTATCTATCATTGGATCCATCTTTGAATCCATCCATCCATCCTTGGATTTTCTATCTATCCATCCATCCGTCCTTGGATCCATCTATTTCTCCCAGGTGAAGGTCAGCCTCGTCCACTTGGTCATATGCGAAATCATGAAGCAGAGTTTATTACTCTTATGACAGTGGTGCCCAAAGTCGGTCCTCGAGGGCCGGCATCCTACCTGTTTTAGTTCTTTCCCTGCTTTAACGCACCTGGATCCAATGACGGATCATTAGAAGGCCTAAGAAGAACATTGACATGCTGAAAAGGTTGTTACCACCAGGGAGAGAACTAAAACAGGCAGGATGCCGGTCCTGGAGGACCGACTTTGGGCAACACTGAATGAGGATTGTGAATATAACATGTCTAAACTCTCAACATTTGATCAACATTTGTCAAACGTGGCAACATGGGCCAGCTTCACTAATAATAGTAACTCCTTATATATAATGTAGTCAATATGGAGAGGTTTTGAGTGGAAGGAGAGCAGCTGCAGCTGGGGAGCATGGAGGTGGGCGTTGAGCTAATTAGTATATTCAGAGCAGAGATAAATAAATTAAACAACAGTGAAGAGTTGCATCGAGGGCATTCAAGGACATGAGTGGATTTTATGATGAAAAAAGAAGACTGTTAGGAACTGATAAATGTGAGGGAGCCAAGGTTTGATTGTGATATTTGTATCAGGGGCGCCACCAGGAATCTTGGGCCTCCTGATAAAAAATTAAATTGGGCCCCCCCATGGAGCTGCTGTTACAATTTCAGAAAATCAGAAAAATTGTAATCTTTAGAATTACTTTCCCTCCACTTTACATTCATGCACTGCTTTGCTTTGTTCCATCACATAAAGTCTCACTAAAATGTATAGAAGTTTGTAGCGGTGACTTGATAAAATGAGATGAATAGATTTAAGTTGCTACCCCCGCGACCCGACTCCGGATAAGCGGAAGAAAATGGATGGATGATACGTATATATATATATATATATACTGTATGTGTGTGTGTGTGTGTGGGGGGGGGGGTGTTGTCTGTATGATACACACACACACACAAACCCACACACACACACACACACACACACACACACACACACACACACACACACACACACACACACACACACACACACAACAATACAAGTTTGCAACTGACCCATTTTAGGACTTTGTATTGACTTCCATTCATTTATGCTTTCGCCTTACATTTACCATAACCCTTCCTAGTATCATAATATTCCAAACCCTAAACTTCACCTAAATTTAATTAACACTATACCTCTAAACCTTTACCATAAACATGCTGCATTGAGTCTGCTTTTATTACAGGTCCTCTGGCCTTCAGAAAGTCACTAAATCTGCTAGAAAATATCCTAAATGGGCAACGTAAAGAAAGACAAACACACACTCACTACAGAGGGAATTGACCTCGTCAGCAAACTGGGTCAATAGCTCTATGAGGTGTTTACAGGCGAGGTTTCTGGTCTTTGTCAAACATGACAGCATGTACTGAGACCGTATTACACCTTTCCTGTAAACGTTAAACGCTCAGACGGAGCCTTGACCTGTAATCACAACGTTAAGATCGCCTTGGTGTGAAACCACAGCGAAAGCAGACCCTGAGCTTATTTACACATGAGATAAGCTCGGGTGGACTGCAGAGTTGCTGAAGAGCAGATAAAATGTTATCAAAACAAACAATCATCTCCACAGCGTCTGGAACAATTAGGAGGAGTAACATGTTAATCTACTCCTGCATTTTTTTAATAGGACACAGAGACAGTCCAGGGCTAAAGTGTGTTTCTCTGTGAATTATTATCTAGGTTTGATTTGGCCTCTCCCTGATTACGTGTTTCGGCACACAAAGTGATTGGCAGTGCAGTTGAAACGAGGACAGACAAGCTTACACAGCCAAGAGCTGATAAGCTGCAGATAACATACAACAGTGCTTATTCAAATTCTGACGGCTGCTTCAGGACAAATCCTCCTTCTCCTCTTCTTCTTCTTCGGAAGCTCTCCAAATGACCTTTTCAGGAACGTGTGTGGATTTACAACGAGAGTTCTGACAGATTTAATCAATTAACACAACTCTTCGTCACACTTTTCAGGCTTCGAGGGGAAGGAAGGTGAAGCATGATGGGAAAATCAAGGCATCAGAGCGAGGAGATGTTCATCTTTAAACCAAAGTCTTTCTTTTCCTCTGTTTAACACTTAGAATCCATGTTACACTATTAAATACACCTTGAACCGTACACCATAATTTATGTAATAGACTAACGAGTAGTAGTGCATAATCAAGAAGTAAGTAAGTAAGTAATTTCTTTACTCTTACACTCCAAGATGGAGTTAGGAAGAAAGCAGAGAGGAATTACACTGAAAAAACACAAAATCTCACCAAGTATTTTTGTTTAGTTTCTAGCACAAATATCTTAGTACAATTGAAATAAGACAAATCTAAGCTACAAGTAACTTCATCAAGAAATAGGAGCATGCTTTAAGTAAATAATTCCTTACTATTAATAAAAAAGAAGAGTATTGTTTGACCTATAATGTGGGACAAAGGCATATTACAAATGTATTTAATGCCAGTATAACTAATACTTTTTAAAATCTACATTAAGAAATTACTTCAAACCAGCTCCTATATCTCAATGAAAAGTTACTTATAAGTTAGTTTGATCTTTTTCCAAGTGTACTAAGATATTTATACACTACACATAAAATGGTAAAATTTTGTGTTTTTGCAGTGTAATACAAAGAAAGAATTGTATTACACAGATCTAAGAAAAATAAATCTAAACACACAAACACAATAATAAACTAAGAAACTAAAAACAACAGATTTAACTAATATGGCAAGATCTATAGAACATAAATAATCAATAAGAACATAATAAAAATGTGGAAGAAAACCCAAATATCCAAGGATAGTCACAAAGATTATTTTTAAAAAGTACTTTTAATCTGACAAACCCATCTAAGTAGAATGCATATTCCAATCTATTGAATATTACAATAAATTATATTTAGAGTCAAAAAGAGAAACTGCAAGAGAATGAAATTCAAGAGATGCCACCTGAACGTTCATGTTGGATCTTCTTCTTCTATAATCGCTGCAGAGCAGACAGGCGGAGGAGGAAGATGAGGGTCGGCCTCAGCCAGCAAAAATCTGCAGCAGGCAGAGATTGGACTCATACTGAGTCAAAGAGCTGGGGAATGAACTCATTCATGTTTTACAGGTCTGCTTCGAGGACAAACTCCAGAGTCTTAAAGCAGCATGTTCCTTTTCAGCAAAGTCATGATGAGCATACCACGGCTGTTTTAAAGAAACTTGACTTAAATATTTAACATCGCGGATGGCAGAGAAAATGAAGGTTAAAGAATGATTAGGTGGGAGGATAAAGATGAGGAGACAAGAAAAGAGAGATGATTTAACAGAAAACAGTTTCTTGTGGCTTTACTCAAGTGCATTGGAAACATGTAAAGTAATATTATTATTACAAAGTGTTTGTTGCTCAGCTTTTGTAAGTCTTTAACATGGAGCCTCATTGCAGTTAACTCTGACCATGTTTTGGAAAACCAAGCGTCAGGTTAGCAGAACTTTAAAGTAAGACCAGAACTAGTTTGAATGCTCACATTCTCACTTTATGCAGATATCTGTTCAGCAGGAAGCTCTATACATGTGAAAATATGTCTAAAACTAGTTCAGCAGCCTTGTTGTTAGATGAATAAAGTTGTCAGAGTCTAAGGATGTCCTTTATTTAATGACCCAGGATGTTCTTGCAGCTGGGAGGAGATTAATAAGCACACACATATCTGTCAGCAATATTGAATTCTTGCCAAAACTTTCTTCTCAAGTAAATTCTAGGCATTTTATGGCTTTGACTTTTTTCTTTTGGCTTTAAGATATATAAATTTTGACTCCAGAGTCAGTTTTTCCTCACATGGTTCATATGTTCAAAAACAGCTAGGCCAGCTAAGTGCTATCCAGAGTGCAGCTTTTTTATGAATGTAGAAGTAATATAGAAATAGGGGCAGAAATGACTGAGCAAGTTATAGTTCTTCATTTCATTTTGTTTATTCTTGAAAAACCAAAAATGCTTGAATACTGCAAGTCCAAATCCAGTGAAAAGCAACAAATCGCTACACATTCCTGTTAAAATGTAAAACAAATATGACAGCCAAAAATGATTTAAAAGCTTTTCATGCAACTGTCCTGTATGATTCAACTGAAACACACAATTACATCTAATCTATTTAGAGAAAAAAGGTAAACAGTAAATTGTTTGCATATGTGTGCACGCTCTTGCACCAGAACTTTGCTGAAACACGTTGATTCATTTGGGTCTTTGGTTTACGTCTATGAACATCCAACATCTCTACATGCCGATGAATGTCTCCTCTGTCTCACAAAAGTTTTTTGGGTCTATCAGATTGTGAGGAGATCTGTTGTCCACCTGGTCATCTTCGGGTCACCTGACCGAAGCTTCAATCCTCTTCAGGTGAAGCTGTTTTGTTGATGTGGGAGTCTGCTTGGACTCACTGTGATCCTTCTGCAGCTTCAACTTTATAACAACTGAAGGTCAAAACTGACTAACATTTGAAACTGTTTATAATTTTAGCTACAGTTCCATCTTATTTGTTTCAGTTGCCATGTTTTATTGCTACGAGTCTTATCTCACTGTGGTCTTGTGATTAATCTAAAGCACTTTGGTGCAGTCACAAGCTATCTGTTAAAGTTAGTGGTGCACCGATTGCAGTTTTTGGCCGATCGCTGATTACCAATCTTTAAAGAGCCTTACCCGCTGATTCCGATTTGGGCCAATACCAATTTTTTTTGTCTGAAATGTCGCTAAATATAACAAGAAAGTTGCTGAAATGGCAACGGTGAGGCGACTATTGTTAACTGCTAGTGTGCAGACATGACCTGGTGGGCCGGTCTGTCAGTCAAACCTTTCTCACAGCAGAGCAGAAGAGGAAGTGGTTGAGTTTTAGACCTCTGCAGAGGTAGAAAAGATCTGAGTGAGATCAGCTTCATATGTAAATATCAGTCGATCACAATATTTCAAAATTAAGGAAATCGGCTGGTTGATAAATCTATGCACCCTTAGTTAAAGTGCTTTATAAATAAATTGACATTGACTTACGATCATGAGCTGCCACCACCATGCCTCACAGTGGGTATTATGCTCTGGTGGTAATAGCTTGGTTTTCAGTGCTAAGAAAGATTCTTATGCGTTACTTTAGTAAGGTAGCAGAGAGTGTGCAAAGTAAATGGATATTTTAACTAAATATGAGGAAAAGAGACTTTCTTGAAGGAAAGATGCTGACATCCAGATGGTGTCGAGGAACATGAATAATAATCTTTGATGATCTCAGAAACCGAATGCTACAGAAGCCAAAAAAGAAATTAAGATTGAAAAGGTCTTCAGGAAATATGTGCTTGTATAATAGTGAAAACTTTTAATATACCACTGGACAATGTGGTCTTATGATTAAATGCAGCTGACTCCAGCCTGACTCCAAGCACAAGCTTTTAACAATCATTGACTCTGTGTTGCCTGGAGAGAAGTGTTTTTTTTAATTTATTTTTACTCAGTTTTATTGATCTCTGTGATTGCGTCAGCCGATGCACAGCAGAATCTAAGAGTCCTGCAGAGCTTCATTAGGTAGGCCTTCGATTTCTCGACACAATGCCTGCAGTTTTCCAAGAGCCTGCAATGCTTCTCTGTCCGGCTCTCATTAGCATGACCTTTTTATTCTGGTTGTCATGGCCATGATTGTGCCAATGGGGACGAGCGCAGGTTGACACCTGGAGGATGAGGCTTTTAGAGTTTCATTGATGCAGGGGAAATTAATTCATTACCGTGGTGTCATAGTCTCACAATGTAAAATTTAGAAAAATCCAACCTTTAAGGTGGTATTAGTAGGATTAGTGGGAAGAAATTCCATGTTTTAGCCAAACGTGAAGATTGGAAAGACAAGAAAACATGACTTTCAAGTGAGACAGATGTATAATGTTCATAACTCAGGAAATGGGTTCAATAAAATTGTTGCTGCCAAGGCCAAATAAAGGCCCATCTTTGTCTTGACACAAAGGAAAGTGAATATAAAAACATAATTTTTATATCCATCACCCTACTGTGTTTCATTGCCACAGGAAGGCACACCACCATATTTGATGTAACTTCCTACATCCTCTATTTTTGAGATTTTTCATTATTAAAACCTGCAGGTTGGCCATTTGATTCTGTTCCTCTGCGATCCTTTTTAAAGATGTCTTCACCGCTCTCCTCCGCTCTGTTCTTGCTGCTAACAGCAATTTGTCCTCAGTTATAATTCCTGTACATTTAAAACATGCTGTCGAACCCAACCTGCGTGAATTTCGCTTGACAATCCTCTCAAGAATGTGACTATTCCTGTTGCGGGTCAACCTTTTTCCTTCCAGTTGGCTGTAACTTTCCCCAGTATTCTAAGTTTCAGAGACACTAAAATTTGTGTTTTCTTTATCTATAGTCCATGCAGAGGTGGACAGAGTACCTAAAAATCATACTCAAGGAAGAGTAGCACTACTTCAACATATTTTTACTCAAGTAAAAGTAAAAAGTAGCCGTCCATGAAAGATTACTGAAGAGTAACTGATTAAAACATTCGTCATTTAATATTTGACAATGACGTCAAAAGAATGACCAAATAAACCAATAAAATTCCTCAAGTAAAAGTAAATTTCTTTCCTAAAAGTTACTCAAGTAAATGCAACTGACTACATGTAACTAGTTACCAGCTCTGAACGCATGATAAACAGAACTGCAATAAAGGATGGAAATATTTATCCTGTGCATATTTAATTAGTTTTAGTTTTTGAAATAAATGACAAATACTATTGAGATTTTTTACAATATCCTATTTTTTGTATCTGTATATGTGTTACTGAGAGGATCCATGATTATTTTAATATTTAGCATATTTAAATCGGTTTTCTTCTTGATAGGATTGATATTTAACATGCATCATAGTGTAATTTGCTATTTTCTCTGGTATGTGCTGCTCCTGCAGCTCTGACAACACACTGCTGAGTTTCGGTGCGAAACGTGACTCATCTCAGGGTTTTCCTGCCTTTTTTTTTTTTTTTTTTTTTTTTTGCATTGCATTGCAACATCCGGGGGCCGGTCCTCAGTGTGGAGTGGGAGTGTCTGCGCGCCGCTCTCCTTCCCAGCAGGAAAAACGCTGGAGCAGAAACACTTTGGCACAGCGCACATTGCAGCAGAGGAGAGAGCAACGGCTTCAACACACAGAGGATTATGTCAGCTTCCCGTCGCATCGAGGGACGCTTCAACCAGCTGATGAACATCCACTGCCTCTGCTTCAGCTCAGCGGACACTCGTCGCTCTGTTTACCACATGCTCTGCTGAAATCCCTCCACTACAGCCTGCTGCGTCGGCTCCATCCCCATCCTCCCCCTTCTCCTCTTCCTCCTCATCTCCTCCACCAGCTTTCTGTAGTCCCGAAGCCAGGATGGAAAAGACGCTCTGCAGTCCCGGGACCCACAGAACCAACTCCGCGTCGTCGCCCAGGAAGCCCGCAAGTCTGAGCGGCTCGCACAGCCCCGGTTCCGGTTCTCTAGGAGGCTCTGCTGGAGCAGGAGGCGGCCGGGGGACGGTGCAGGGCAGCGGCGTGAGTCTGCAGCAGCAGCAGCAGCTGCATGCGCGCAGGAGGCAGCAGGAAGGAGTGCTGAGCAAATACACCAACCTGATCCAAGGCTGGCAGAACAGGTAGGCGCACGGACGAAGCTGGGGGCGGAGGTGGACACTGGATCACTCTCGGTTCATGCTTCGTGTTGTTATTTGCTCCGTCCACGTTGCACTTTTTGCCCACCACGTCACTGTGACATGGAGGAGGGCTTTAGAGGAGAGCCCAGGCATTTACAGGAGCTCTAAAACACAAAAACCATTTCTAACGGACTGTCATTCTGAAATCTTAAAAACCAAACATCCTTTCAATGTCAGAATAACAATGGAAACAAATTATGCTTGAAGACTAAAGCAGTAAAGTTAATTTCCTATAAAAGTTCTAAACACTAAGTTTGTTTTCACTTAACTTTCTGTTCTATCTTGAGAAAATAAAAAATTCTCTCCAACAAAGTTGGACTAATTGCAAGACTATCCAGCAAATGAGAGAAAATGCCCTCAACATAATTAGCAAAAATGACTTTGCTCAAATAGTTTTATAGCCACAGTTTCTGTGTTAGTCATAAAATGTTATCAAGTCTGTTGCGGTTTAACTTTTAAAACGGGAACTAGTAATCTGTGTTTTCAGTAGTGTAAGAAGTTGTTTGCTCTGACCTTGAACAGTTTGAGTGTGAAAGCAAGCAGGAAACTTAAGTTTTATTTCTTCATGTATGTTTTCCTGACTACCACAGCGTAGACAGAATATCTGCTATTTGATGTTTGCTAAAGGCCTGAAATGTGAGAGGTTTCTGTGCTTCCACCATCAGTTTCATTGTCAGTAACCAGTAAGTTGTGTTTCTTCTCTTAAACAATAATTAGTTCCATGTTTATTTCTCAAGTGTAAAAATTAGACCAGGATGATTCTAAGAAAGTGTCATTACAAAACTGTTACTAAATATTGTGTCGAAGGTCAATCCTCATTTTCCTTACGCTTTTCTTTTCTTCCCATTGTTACAATTTCTGTGAGCATCTCAGTCGCTTTTACCATGCAGAGTATGATTGCATGAAAAATTATATTTCAGACTTATTCATCAATTATTTTGTTTTCAAAAATATATACGTTGTAAAGTCATGTACCAATAGGCGTGACAGTTTTGTGATTCCATGGCAACATCTCCCTCTTTTTGCTCACACCAGCTGAATTCAATGGTGTCAAATTTCCACCAAGGCACACATTTTCCTTAGTATCGCTGTAGTCGTCAGAAAACAACTTGAGTCTTTCGTTTTGATGGTGTGGAAAGACACAACAGTATAGGAAAAGGTATGAGTTACTTTCTGATTAATTCTGCTATTAATTTTCTAAACACTTGAGAAAGCCTTGAAATGTAATTTTTCACCAACTCCTTAAATATTAACCCATTTGTATTCTCATGTTTAGACTAATATAACATTGTAGCAAGATGGGAAACAGCAGCAGCAGCAGCTGAAGACTTTGCTTTCAGTTACGACCACCTTCAACGCACCATGAGATCGTTGATAATCTGTTTAAACTTGATAGCTTACAAAGGTTTTCAAAATAAATGTTACTAAATGGCTTTAATTACCTGTATAATGGTCAGAGAAGAAAAACACAGAAGTGATAAAGGACGTAAAGGTCAGACTTTATTCATCTCTGCTTCACCCACAAACCCACCGCTAGTTTCACTTCCTTCCTGCAGCAGGCTTTGCATTTATTTTCTACAGGTTTTGATGGTCAGGACATGAGCCTTCAGTTTATATTTCTACATTTACAAGCAAGAGAAGAAGCATCAATAAGTACGTAATAATGGGTCCAATAGAGACAAATAGAAAATGCGTAATGGCAGGAAACTTTCCCGTAAACAGAAACAACACACAACAGTCACCAAGCGCTTACCTTAAAGGGTAAGTAATGTTCTGTTTTGCAAAAAGAAGCCAAAGAAGAACTTGAATTAATTTCTCAGTGCAACAAAATAATTCAAGCTCCTCCATGTAAACAAACAAAAAAACTAATCTGCACCAATGAATGGTTTAAGTTTGATATTCTCTTAAAAACGTTAGCTCTACTTTGTTTTGGGTGACAGTATTTTTAGATAAACCCCCATTTTTCTATCTGGAGCTGGTGATTTAGTTTGTTTCTGCTTCTTGGTGAGATCCTTTTATGTTGGAGCCAGAGTGGTGGCTGGACCCCATGCAGACAGCAGCCTTTGGAGGCCGAGAGCTGCCAGCTACAGGGAACATGATTAGATTGTAGTCATGGCGGGAGGCCAGTCTTGCTTCAACTTCTAATGACACAAACCTGGTAGGTATGCACTGTCAAGGATAAGTTACCTCTGCTGCTGCTCCAGGCTCCTGCATGCAGCAGCTAGTTCCCAGATATGTTGCCACCATGATAATGAGTCACCACAAACTCACCAAGGAAGTTTTGTTCATGCTAACAACTGTCAGTAAACAATGAAATTCTAACTCTAATTTATTTAAAATACCACGGTGTTTCTTTTTAGAAGGACATTAAAACTGTCCAATAGAAAGTGTTGAAAATTTGTTATTTTTCCTTTAAATAGAGGGACACAGTGCTGTTTTACCTATACAGAAATGCATAAAAGCCACTAGATAAATTTAGTTTGAGTTAATCTAGCTTATTCTGCAAAATATTGGTTGTTTTGTGTTCTTGCAGCAACGTATACAAACCCTTGGAGCTTTTTGCTTGTTTGCTGAAAAGCAAACAAGCATTTAACGGAGCATTTTGTAGTTAAGCTATGATTTTCTGCAATTCTCTCCACCAACAGAACAAAAGATGCATTTTTTTTGCTACTGCATAGAGCTGACAGGCAACTTGCAACAAATAACTTGCTCGGAGCAGGACTAATGTGCATGTGAACTGAGAAAAAAGCCGTACATTTTTAAAAACAAAAATATGTTGAAGATTGTTGAAGACTTTAAACAGAAATGTTTTAGCCAGACGACAGCTGAATCGGTTACAAACTTGTAGAAGTTATTATTTGCCCCAATATCCCCCTGTTTGCTGCTCTTTAAGTCAAATAAAATTAGCGAGTTTTAGATTTTGAACCTAAATGTGTGAGTTTGTGAAAGTAATAAGTTGTGTTAACTTTTGACTAATTTTGTCAAACCTCCAATAGTTGAATAAACAATAATTCTTAGGTTAACACTTAAAAAACTGAAAGAAGAAAAAGACAGGAGTGGGAATTATTTCCCAAAATGCTTAGCGGAGATGGAAGTGTGTTACATTGATCTGACTCTTGTGTTTTATTAAGGCAAATGTTCATTTTAATGCTTGATGATAATGTCCTGTTCACACTAAATTTTTCTGAGCAGAATTTATTGTGATGATTAATAAAATTCATTATCAAATCATAAATTTTATTCTTGCAATTTCAAACAAGAATTTAATTTATTCAAAAGTAAAATAAAGTTATTTTAACTTTATTATGTGAGTGAAAATAATAGAGAAATCTGTGCTCTTTAACTCAAGCATTATGTTAATTCAAATTTATATTCAATTCTCAACATGACATTTTCACTCACTTTATAAATGTGCTCAATATGTAGATTACCACATTTTTATCTCAGTGCCAATACATTTGTAATTGCGCTGTAGTTTTTTTATATGTAAGTTCAAATGATCAACTCCATCTGGTTCTTCGTTTCAGGCTGTTTTCTGCACAAACAATTCAGTGAATTATTTTGCAGAAAATAAAAGGCATTGCTTCTTAAAGTGAAAGTTGAGTTGACCTCATTCTGTCCACTGTTTGACCTCAACCTGCCGAGTTTTGCCATGATTACGATGAAACGGCTGTGGCTGCTCTGCTGTGTCAGAGACAGCTGGGCTGCTTTCAGGAGGAATTATTGTCCCTCTGCTGGATGCCAAGATGGGTGAAGTGGGAAACTGTCGGCCTGCAGACGGAGGCAGCGATGAGAGTTAACCCCACTTAAAAAGTCAGTTCAAAAGAAAACGGCAAAGATTGATTAAAATGCGGCGTTTGTGAATATCCCAGTGATATTTTGATCAAAGTTTACAACAGACTTCTTGCAATAGTATTTGCTAACATTGTTTTGTGCCCTGGAAAGATGTTTAATCCATTTGAAGCTTTTGCATTTAGTTAATTTGGATCTTATAAGATGGGCCAACACAAATTCAAAATCAATACTTATCGCAAAAAGTAATAAATCAATTAATTGTATGGTAAATTAAAACAAACTCAATTTTTTCCATTTGCATGATTTATCGTTGTCCTCTTTTCTTTCTCTTTTTTTTTAAACCAGAAAATGGATGACAGTCTGGTGTTTTGGTCTCAACTAGCCCTATTTTTGGAATGACAGTTTCATCTACAGAGATTTCATAATTCATTTTATTAGTTTTTTTTCTGTTGTTTATTTATTTTTGGATATTTAAAATGTTTTCCAGTTCTAGTTTTAAATTTCATTAGAATTGAAAGTTTACTGATATTTAAAAATGCGTTCTTGCATTATGTCATTGCCATTGTATTAGTTTAAAATAGTCTGAAAACAACAATAAAGCAGAGTTTTTGTGCATTTCTATTCAACTCCACTTGAGTTTATGCTTTCACTTTTGGGTGTATCTGCAGGTGGTTCAGTTTGCAGCTCTTTTGCTTTCTATCAGTAAAGTCCTGGGTTTGAATCGTTGTACATGGAGTTTAAACGTTCTCCGTGTGCATGTGTGGGTTCTCTCCTGGTACTCCTGCTTCCTCCCAAAGTCCTAAAAAAATGTTTTCATCAGTTGAATACTCAAAGTTGTTCTTATGATTGTGCTCATACTTAGTATTTTGTCCTGTGTGTCTCTGTGTTGCCCTGTGATGGACTGGTGACCTGTACAGAGTGTACCCTGGCCTAATGACGGCTGTAAATAGGCACCTAATGGATCGATGTCTGTACCATCTCTGCTTATTTTACTAACTAAAATACCTCAGGCTTAGTCAGACTGGATAGAGAGCACCTGTTACCATCAATATTTAACTCTTTCTACCTTAAAGCAGCATTATGTAACTTATAAAAATGTTTTTTACATAGTTGTTAAAACTGTCAAAATGCTGTGACAGAATAATATGAGATAATGTGTGACAAAAATTTTGCTCCTCTGCCTTATCTTTACATGTATGTACGAAACAACCAATCAGAGCCAGGGGGAGGGTGTTAGCACTGTACATCATTCTCATGTATGCGCTGCTCACAGCCTCTCGCTATGCTACAGCTGGTTCACCACACCAAACAAAGGCTGCTATGAATGCCTAGACATGTTAGCATGGCTATGATGGCGGCAGACAAACAGTTTTAACACATTGAGCAGCACATACATAGGGGTGATTGACAGCACTAAGGTTTTTTTGGAGTGATGCATTTCTGCAGATGGCATCAGTAGCTCAGAACTGTTACAACACAGTGACAGTTTTAACAAATATGTAAAAAACATATTTTTTGTAGAAATTACGTACCGTAGCTTTAAATGGCTTGTGGGAATCTTCCTAGGACTTTCTTCCAACAGTGTTTTTTTCTTGCGACGTTTCCAAATACGCATCACACTTTTTGAAATTGATGTTGATTTTAAAGTACTGAAGATGTTTTTATATGGAGAGTGTTTTAATGTGTATTAGGTGGAGGGATAATGGAAGCACAAAAATACTGTTTGGATCATTTGGAACGTATAAATGGAGATCTCTTAATGAAGTAAAGATTATTCCTGCGGATCTGAAGCATCCACTCTTTACTGCTTTTAAACTATTACCTTCAAAATGAAGCAAATTATTCCCTTGTATCAAAGGGACTTAAATGAAGACGCAACAGGCTTTATTTCTTTTTTCTTTTATGATCAGCAGCTCTGAACTATTAGACACACATTTCTGTTTTGGGAGCAAGTTTTAATCCATCATGCATTTATTATCTAGGCAGAACTTGGATAATCCCGGTGCATATTTGCATAGCATGCATGGAAACCATCAACTGCAGAGGATGAAACTGTTGCTTCTGTCTTTTTAATGTCTGCTGATAGAGATCATGTACTTGTTTCCTTTTTGGATATTAATAATATTCTTCCAGGGTTTCTTCTAGTATATTATAAGCCTGGCGGGCCACCAGGCTTTACTTGAAACCCCACCAGGCTAACCATTGTTTACTGATTTTACGTTTTGGTATTGTTTGACTTTTTTAAGACTTTATAGTTGGGATTTATTTATTTATTTATTTATTTTTTAAGTTTTCCAACATGATTACCTAGTAATATTTTAAAATTTTCTGTCAACATTAAAAATGTTTTTATCTCATAAACATGGTAGCGGGTTTTCTGTGGGAAACCCTGTCCTACGTATTTTATTCCCAGTTTTTGTGTTGGGACTATCACATAAAAACAAAAAACAAAAACAAAACAAAAAAAACATTGAAACTCCACAGCCTAATATAGCTCAGTAGCCCTCCCATATACTTTTGCATGGAGTAATTCTTCTATAGAATCACAACTGCTTTTAACTTTAAAAAACAGTGTTTTAGAAGAAACAAACATTTCAGTTGCACTTTAAAAACATTTACTAGTAACTGAGCCACATCCGAGCAAAGCCCTTTACAATTGTTTAGAACATACTGTAAAGGTATTTATTTCCGTATCCAGTGAATGTCTGGTGGCACATTGTTTGGGCATTGCTGCAGCTCTCATAATTAAGCAGAGGATTTCTTTGGAGCAGCAGAGGAGATCACAGCAGTTCGCTGTAGTGTGACTCATTCAGCCTTTATGGGTTCCCTCCCTCGCTGCCTCTTCCAGTTTACACCACTCGGAGTTTTCAGAAGAAGTTCTGTGAGACTTTTTAATTTAAAATCCCTGCCCTGGTCGTCGTGGACGTAGCTTTGAGCCATACATAAAACATCTGAACATTGTGGGGTTTTTTTGCAGAATGAAACCCTTTTTTTCTGTTAAGTTTTTGCTGAACAGTTAACATAAATTATGCAGGATTTCCGTTCTGCAGCTTCTGTGTGATTTTTTTTATTTTTTTCTGCAGTAAAATTAGTTCTTTCCTTCCCACACAGACATAACGGAGTGTCCCACTGTGGCAATGTACTGTAGCAGTGCTGCGGAAGAGAAGGAAGCTGAGTCTTTATGAAATTGTATATGATCTGGGCTTGATGCCAACGTATGTGAGCGGGGAAGGGTACAGAAAGGTGGAGGGGGGAGAGCAGGAAAAGCTGCTCCTTCCTCTATGAACTGACAGGGAGATGATGCACTGATCTGCACCTTGATGCAGAATACCTGGGTAAATTTCTTTTCCACGCACATGAAATGACTTAATATATTTAAATGGTTTGATGTTCTGTGAAAATTCATTCTAGAGCAACTATAACTGTGTTTTACCTGACGGATTGTGGTTATTTTAAGGCAAAAGAAGGGATTTAACGGATGGATTTCCTCTTCTGCGGTGATCCTACCTGACATGTCTCAATTTCAAAGAGCCTGAAGGCGATCATCCGGCTTTAATGGGAAGATTTCTTTCAGTGCTTCCACCTGCGCCAGTGGCATGGCCTCAAGACGAATAACTCTGTGGATACAAGTAGCTAACACTGTCTCAACCTCCTGGAATTGTCATCCGAACCAAAACCTGCTGCCACATCAGGAAAGATTATCTCTTAAAATCCCTGAAGCACCAGTTTACATCTGTGTTGTGTAAAGGACTAAGATTAATTTACCCTTTTTTAGGGCATAAAAAAAATCAATGTTTTATTTTAAACTGGTTGAAATGAGAGAAAAGACTTGAATAGATGTAACTAATCAATAACAATGATCAGTGTGTAGTATCAGATCAAACTTATAAAATGATTACTTTTTTGTTAGTGCTGTGGCTTTAAAAGTAATCTAATCCAGTTATAAGAAATCCGTTCCCCCATCCCACTATTGAATATGTGTGTAACATTTCTTTGACATACAAAGATGCACAGCTTGAAGTAAATAAAGTTCCAGGTTCACATTTCTAATAATTTGATATTATAGCATAAATAATATTACCTCAAGTTAACTGCTCGTCGTGCACCAATGCTGCATGCAACGCTGCAGAAATGTTTCAGCAATTAACTAGTAATACTATTCATTAAACTCATGCTAAGGTATGCAGACGCTCTGTCTGCCCCAGTTTACGCCAGATGTTTGGATGGCTTATCCAGCTGCACTATTTGTGATTCGTTATTTGCAGAAAACTCGTCTATTGATGGATTTTTTTTCATAGAGCATATCTAAATTATTTGAAAGAGAACTTGGAAATTTGAAACTGCTCAGCACAATGCTACTTGACATGCCAATCCAGGAGCACCATTTATTTTCCTTGGAGCTTTGATTGTACAGAGACGAGACGAGGAATAATGTAAATGTTAGCATCTGTGGTTTCCTCTGCACATATTAATGTATATTACATTATATTTGGTTCTTGAACTATTAAAATAAGAAGGTATGAGAATTTTTATATGGGCATTCACACAGATTTGCATGTGATCTTTTAGCCTACTTCATGCTCTAAGACAGGTTCTGTTTAAGTAATCTCTTTATTTTAAAGATTTGGTAATAATTAGGCCTGGGTTTTTAGCTTTTGAAATTCAACCAAAAGCGATTGTTCCCAGTTAATGTATGATTTAATGAGCTTTTAGAAGAGGGTTGTGTTGGTTTTATAAGTTTCTGCCCTCAGAAAGTGAAATCATGTGAACACTGATCTTTACATTTACTATGTCTGTTTTATCTGGTTTTATTTCCTTCATATCCACCTGGTACTTAGGCGCTGTAGTGTTTTAATCCCATGTTTTTTATTTTTTACTTAGAATGTTAAAGAGCTTAAGCTTGCTTGTTAAAATGTGCTTATGACAGCGCTTGTCACAGCAGTTTTAGGCTCATGTTTTTCCAAAAAGATTAGAGGAGAAGGAGCAGTATCTGGACAGTCTGCTGGTCCCCAGGTGTTTTTCATTTAAACTATAAACAGCTAATATCTAAAAGTGCCTGCAGCATTTAATTGTGGAAACCTGTGAAGGAGATGAGCCCAGGTTCATTTGGAGGGATTAGAGATGTTGGTCACGTTTCAGTGTGCATCATGTAGGGAAACAGTGTGTGTGTGTGTCATGTGGCATGCAGACCTGAGTGTAGCTAATTCTGCACTGCGTGGGTGGACATTTGTTAGCATGAAGTGCTGTTGTGTAGTGTAGGAGATGTAATGTCTCTGTGCAGAATCGGTATAGATTCCAGGCTCTTCTGGGCGCACACTGCTGTCAGGTTGCTGGTGCTAATTCTAGGTGAAAGAACAAAAGAATCACAATACACTCAGAAAGCTCCCTTGTAAGATTTGTCGTTGATGCAAATAACTAGATAAATTATAATTTATTAGATTTTTGCTTACCTGTCTTTGACATAATATATTCCCATGTGTAACATTCAGGAGTTAAAGCAGTAAAATCTAAGTAAGCTATATGTAAAGTAAAAAATAATATGATCGAATGTAGTATAAAGGCATGGGATCCTTTGAAACTGACTGAAGAGAAGCAGCAACAACAGTTTATATTTATTTTAATTTGTAAATAGTACGTAATAGCACATTTGCTGGAAGATAATTTATTTATTTCAACTTTCAGACTAGAGCTGCGCAATACACTGATATATCAATGGTTACAATCGGGGCACCTATTATCGGAGGGAAAGCACAAAACTGTCATCACACCTGATCCACACGGATCCCCAACACGCATAAACCGCACAAATCTAACCTACAACACACACTCACTTTACGCTAAATAATAAAGACAGAAAAGCAAAGCCTACCCATGTGATCCACAGGAGGAGGATCATATGATCCCAGGTTCAGGTGGTGTGACTCAGACTTCCTGAGAAGGAGGAGTTGAAGCAGCAATATTTGCTTTGACTAGATTTAACTGTTTAACTCTCTCAGTCTAGCGTGACGCTGGGGAACAGCGCGGCAGGTGTCATGGTCGATGAGCGGAGAAGCGTCAGCGCTTCAGTTCCTGAACAAACAAAAAACCATGTAAAAGCGCAGCTGGTTCGCGCAGAGGATAAAAAGTTCATGCGGGGTTCACTAGAACCCTCTTAAAACTCTGTGAGGGTTTAAAGGTCGCTTATTCATTTTTAGCTAGCTTCACTGCATTTAGCTTACAGAAAGAGCGGCAAATAAAAGTTAACCGACCAACATTTAGGTTTAGGACGGACATGTGCCCACTCCCACAGACACACACAGATGTGGGCTAGAGACAATTTTTGATTTTTTTTCCCATAATTTTGTGAATAGCAAAGGGGAAATCAATAAAAAGTACAGTAATTATAATTTCTTTTTTTTTTTTTACTTAAAGGAAAATCGCTTGAGTACAGATTTTTGTTTGGCTGTTACATCATGGACTCCCACCTATTTACACTTCGGGATTCGCAGATTTCCCTACTCACAATTTTTAATTTAGAGCTTATCAAAATATTCAAACGAGAATGCAGGAAGCTGAAATATGTCAATACTTCACGAGCTACTGACTGGGGTTTGAAAAGCAGCCAATCCAGGGAAACTTCAACTACAAATAAAACAAGAATGACATATATTGCTATAACCATCATATTTATGACCAAAGTACTAAAATAAAGTTGTAAACCTTACAGCACAGTTTTGTCCAATTATTTTATGTCTGACTTGATTTTTTTAAAATAATGTTACAACTAAACTTCGTATGTTTGAACAGTTTAATTATTAAGAAAAAATAATCAATAATAGTCAAATATATAACTGATTGTTCAGGAAAGTTATCTGTATGGAGAATGTCCTTTTGTATTTTGTTGTGTAAATGTTTATCACCATCTGCTGGCTCAACGTTGGTATTTTATTTATTTTTTCTTTTCTTTCTGCATTTTCTTCTCTTGTTTACGAGAAATTAAAAGTATTATAATTATTATTATGCTATTAATTTTCCATAGCTACTGATATAAACATTTAGGAGAGGATGATTTCTATTACCATCGTATTTATGACCAAAGTACTAAAATAAAGTTGTAAACCTTAGAGGAGAGTTATGAAGTTGATGCAGAGCAGTTGCAATAATGAATCCTGTGAAGCTTTCGCTCCTTTAGTGTAAACACAACGACGGTTGTGTGTCAGTCAGGATTTACCTGGTGGAGGTTTTGTGGCAGTAATGGAAACTGGTGTGCAGTTTTAGGATAAACTCCAATCCTGCAGGCTTACGGTGATTATTTGACTCTGTTGCTGATTTGTTCTGCCAAAACGGACTGCAAAATTTTGATTGTGGCTGAGAGCTGCTTACGGTGGTAGGAAGCGGAGACAGCGTCAGTAAGCAATGGAAAATATTTAGAATTTTGTAAAAATTCAGTCTTCCACTGGTTAAAAAGCGCTTTTCATGCACAATCTGGATTTCTGCTACTGTTTAAGAAATGTGAGCTGGTATCCAATCACTTGTGTGCACATCAAAGAATATGAAGCATTTGTAACTCTCACAATCTTCTTTTCAAACATCTCATCACATAAAAATGAGGCTTTGATCATGCAGAATGCGAGGTTCCTGAATCTATGCCTTCTTAAGTAGTCGCGAGTATAGGGAGCACGCAGAGGATGAATCATTCTGTTTCAAATGCACTCAGGACTGCACTCCTTTGATTAAAGCTGTGAGGTAATGCAGCTCTCCTGTGAGACTCTGTTGTTGATAAAAGGAAGAATACTTATAGCGTTAGCTCAGTGTCCTGGTAATTTTAGTGTCTGCTTTGTCTTTTGACGCCCAACTCCAGGAATTCACTGCATCGCAGATCGGAAATACAGCAGAAATTCATTGGAATAAGTTCAGCTTTCAGTTATTTTGTAGTGGAAAGTTTGAACTGTAGCTATTAGTAAGTGATTCAAAGTTGGTAGCAGGTGTTTTCTTTATTTTCAATTTAAATTGTCCTCCTGGATATTTTTGCTTATTCTAATTGTATGCAGTTCTTTAAATGTCCTATCTGTAAATATATTTGCTCATTTATCCATAACAACTGGAACTTTCAACATCTAGCAAGTTAATTTACCGTCTATTAAAAACCTGGCCCTCAAATTCATTTCAGTTCCTGCTGCGTCAGGAGTGAAATTACCGTAATAACCTGATATTGGCTGGGAAAGTGCAATGTCTCCCCTTTTAAGAAATTGTTGGAATTTTTCAGTTAGTGCAAAGTATAGCGGAATTACGGTCCTGCAAATTTGGCTGGATCACCAGCGCTTTGTTTAGGACTTAGAGGTTTAAGCAAATCTCATTGCAGTCAATGTTTCCCAGGGCCAGGAAAAGACCCAGAAAATCTCAGACTGCAAAGATAAATTTAGCGGTCGATCTCTGCTAAATTTAGTGGAGATCGACCGATTGTAGTTTTTTGACTAGTCACAATTACCGATCTTTAAAAATCCTGACCTGCTGATTCCGATTTTGACCGATACAATTTTTTTTGGTCCGAAATGTCATTAAATATAGCAAGAAAGTCACTGAGTGGGCAACAGTGGGGTGACTAATGTTAACTTTAAATATGCAGACATGACCTGGTGGGCCGGTCTGTCAGTCAAACCTTTCTCTCGGGAGAGCAGAAGAGGACAGTGGATGATTCTTAGACCTTCTTGAAGTAGATAAGATCGACTTCACATGAAAGTATCGTCTGATCACTGGTCTCCCAAAATTAAGGAAATCAACACCAATAAATTGGTGCACCTCTTAAAATATAGCTAGATTTCTAAAACAATTTGTCTTTCAAATCTTTGTTATATTTGTGAAAATAATATTTTACAAGTTATCGTAGCGGGAATCTCATACAGGCCCATTTGTCTGGTATATGCTGTTACTGGGATTTTAATAAGAAGTTGTTTGTTTACTGCAAGATGTTTTGGAAAATTGACTTTGAGAGGCACTTTACTTGAAACAAATGGATTAAATCACTGTTAGACATTAAACAAAGTGGTGCAAGTCAAAAAGAGGGTAATTTATTAAACAAATGAGCTCAGGCAGCCTGAGAGTTCATTACTTGATCAGAGTAGAAAAGCAGATATTTGAAGGAAATGTGGTGATGCTGAGAAAACCCAAACATGAGTGGGATGCTCCTACTGAGATGACTGAATATTTCTGAAAACAGCATCTCGTCACACCACAAGACAGTAAAATGATGTGTGTACATAAATTTCCTGACAGTCACTTTACTGCAGAACAAGAATCTCTGACTCTGCCCTCTGACAATGAATGTGATTCACTTCCTCGATCTGCTCTGTTGTCCCCATGAGCATTTTTTGAGAATTAACCACCAAACAAGTGCAGATGTAATTCTGCTGACGAGCCGGCCCTCACAGCATCGATGTGATTGCGTTAGGAAATAGGAGCGATACTGTTAATGAGAACAAATGGCCTGACTAAGTGTTTCATACAGTCTAATTATTGTTGTGATTTATTGAAATAATAAGGAAACAAAATAAGCTGTTTTTAATGCAAATGTTAAACAATGTCAACTGTAAATTAAATGCAGTTTTTATTAAAAATGTATATAAGGGTCACATTTGATAATACGCGAAATACCTGGATTTGAGTTTGTGTTTGACTTTATTGAAAAGAATAAACAGAAAATAGAAAACAGATAGTTTCCAAGCAGCATTTTTCCAAAACCCCAGACAGACGTGACGATTTTGGACGCTAGTGTACAAATAAGCGTGTTTTGAGATGTAAAAATTGTCCTGATGGAACAAAATGACAAATTATTAGGATGCAGTCACATGGATTAAATGAAGCACCAAATCTAGCCTGGAGGCCTTTTATAATCCAGTCACTCAACGAATCATTTCAGTCGAAGTACTCACTTTGTAGTTCTTCTTCTTAATAATTTACATAATCAACCAAACAGTGTATCTGTCCACCTTTCACAAAATAAGTTTTGTTGTTAACTGCTGTCAACTTTGTTTTTCCTGAATAAATGTAACCTTTTTGTTTCTTCAGAGCTTCCATAAATCTGCTTAGTTACTTATTTTTTTTGTTTTGAATAACTGCATTTGGTGCCAGCATATCAATTACTGTATTGCACTTAGAAGGGTGGTAACACTTTGTCAAGTCAACGTTTTGCCCTCCCTCTATACCGTTTGGAGATAACTCATTGAATATAGTGAAATTAAAATATTGCCCGTCCCTTTCGCCTCCAGAAGTAAACACTTGGCTCATTGCTGAGTCTGTGGCCTTGCAGGTTGTGTAATATCAGCCGCACTCTGACATGAGAGACTGAGTATCAAGCCCACGGTTTGCTCCCCGGCGTCATTCATCATGTTAAAAGTCTGCAGTGAGTTTTAGCTGCAAAAGCCAAGATTGCCTGGAGGGGTCAACGGTAAAAGGCTGCATTCTGCTGACTGAACAACAGGGTGATAGGACTTGATGTTCTGTCGGGGTGGTATACATGCAGCGCGCGAGGGAGAAACAGAGAGGGGCGGACGCAAACTGATGCAGGCAGATTGTTCCCTGGTTGGCTCTGGTCGACACAAGTCAGCGGCTCTGCTGATGGAAGAGGGCAAGGCTGTGGGAGGGGATCGGTTTTCAGACAGCAGGATCCACTGCTTCCTGTCAGGGAAACAAAACCAGAATGTGCCTCAGTTAGAGGATGCAGCCTGTGAGCTTTTTTTTGCAGTCTTTGCCATAAATTACTTTATGCATTAGGAGAATTAATTACTATTTTATATAAGTAGTTAAAACACTATTTTAAAAATTTCCTATTAAATCAAAGTTTCCACAAGTATACCGTAACATAGCACATTTTTTAAATATTCTATCCTGAGATGGAAGTGCGTTACATTGATCTGACTCTTGTGTTATTAAAACAAGTGTTAATTTTAAGTTTGAGGATGATGTCCTGTTCACACAAAATGAAACACAGTAATTGCTTATACATCCAGTTAGCTTGACTGATGTAGCATTATCTCCACGCAGAGTAAAAGGAGGCGACGGGCGAAGTCTTTTTTTCTGCGGGTTATACAGACCGAAATATCCACACATTTCACTGAAAAAACTTTGTTCCCATTGTTCCCTCCTCTAGCTTAACTTAGAAATAAAAACAAGAATTAGCAGAATTGTGAATGAAAGCAGCAGGTGGTGCAGCAGTTGATGGAAAGTTTATCTGGTTGCAAAAATGATGATGCAGGGCAACGCTGTAGCAGAATGCAGGTCAAACATAACATCCCTACCTCAGGCCGCTGTGCATGCTGGACTGTTTCGAACTAAAACGTCCAAAACAAATCGTTAGGCGGTGCAGATAGGTCAGCTTATTGAATGTTATATCACATCCTTTCAGACCACAGGCAGTAAAATGCGTCTTCCTATCTGTGTCTTATAGGTTATGTGTCTTAGTGGGTCTGAAACGTCTGGTAAGAGACAGATGAGGGAGAGATTCAGTTACATAGGAGCTCTGTTTGATTTGTTAATCACAGACAGGAAGGTGTGGGGATCACCCTCCAACACTCCACTTCTGGATTTTGCTAACAGGATGTTGGCTCCATCTTAGTCAAAGCAGATGCAAAATATGCATCTGAGGGAGTTGTGGTTAAAAATATTCTGCTTGGGAGGTGAAAAATATAAGGGTGTTGTTTCTATTTCTGCTTAATCTCACTTTCATTCATGTTCTCCCTCCTTCTCTCATTCCTTTTATTTTTGCACTCTACCACAACTTAAAAAGTTTGTGCAGCAGAAAAATTAAAAAGTTTCACAATCATAATGTGAACATAAAGTAAAATGATAGCGATGATAACAGTAATGGTGCATTTTCTATTTCCCTCTCGGCTCTCTTTTTCTCTGGTTCATTAATCTCTTAACTCCCCTCTGTTTTTGTCTCTGTGTTCCTGCAGGTACTTTGTGTTGGATCCCGAACTCGGCCAGCTGCAGTACTTCATCAACGAGCAGGGGAAAACCCAGAAGCCTCGAGGGTCGCTTCCCCTCATTGGTGCCTCGGTAACCACGAGCGACGAGGCGCCCTACATGTTCATCGTTCACTCCGTCAACGGGGAGCTTTACAAACTTAAAGGTATGACCTCAAACTGAGCTTGGCTGCCATGGATTACGTAGAACTGACCAAGTAAATGTTTGCCTTCATCAAACTACTGGGCCTAAAAGGCCAAGAAACTAAAGCAACTTTTTTTATTCCTCTTAAATCCTTGGGGGTTTCTGCACCTCCACCATCAGTTTCAGCCTCACTGTGAATGAGAACATTCAGGCAAACAAATTAACAAAGCAGCGCCTGCAGATGATGCACAAATAGTTTATAGCTAAAGCTATTTCACAGCTCTGACTGGTCCTTTCTATACAGCACATATTTACATATATCAATACATGCACACATGTGCATATATGTGTTTATACAGCTCTGGAAAAAACTGAAAACCTCCAAGTATTGATTTCTGAACTCTTCCTGAGTTAAAACATTAGTATTGTTGTTTCTAAATGAATATAAACTTGTTTTCTTTGCTTTATTTGAGGTCTATAAGCACTTCATGTTTTTTGTTGTTTTGAACATTTCTCATTTTCTTCAAATAAGTTTTTCTCTGAAGCTTGAAGAACTCACCACTTTATTTGGTCAAGCAAATTATCCATATGTGAGATTTGAAGGTGTTTGCGCTTCTGCCTGGTTCAAAGCCATATTTCATGTGACACATAGTGATGTAAAAGGAACCTTAGCATGTGAAATTTATTTTTTGTTTTTGGGTTAAAATCCATTTAGTTCAACCACCAATTACAAGAAGTGTTAAGTGTCGTGCATTGTGGATGCAGTTGCTGCTATCAAGCTTCTTTATGCAGCACCAGGATAAAGGTATGCTGCTGCAGCAGCAATAATGAAAGTATTCATGTTCAAATAAGTCGGGGGACTCTCATGCTTCAGCGTGTGTAATGGAGAGACACGATGAAGCATGAGAGCACTGATTCTAAAATTCACCCCCAAAGAGCTCTGCATTACCTCCTAAAGACCATAATATCATCACACCAGTTTGTTGCTGATGTGCTCTCCATGATATTCAGTTGGTAATGCAATCAAACAAATAGGGCATAAATAATAATCATTCTTATCTCTGTTAATATAAGGCTAACAAGGAAGTAATCTGCTTAAAAACAGATTTCTGTTTGGTAAAATGCTCCAGCAGGAGTCTGCAGCTGGTGACTGCGCTGACGGCCTCTGCTCTGTCTGTGACCTGTATTCACTGAGGCGGGAGAAACTCCTTTTTACTGTTGCTCCGTTTGAGCCGCTGGAATGCCCCTTGCAGCCTCCAGGGGAAGGATATCAGAATAACTTGGCCTATATTCCGTGAATAACTCCGTGATCCAGTGAATTGAGCTAAGTGGAGAAAATGATCCAGAAAAGTCCTGGTTCTGTTCTGTGGCTCAGGTGGAAGAGGAAGTTTCAGTTCTGGTGACTTTTTTGTGAGAAATCAGAATAATACATTTTCAGTCAATCAGAATTAAAGCTCAGATTTAGTGGAGAGACATCAGATTATCTCTGCAAAAAATGCAAATAAATAAATAAATATTAGCTTGCTACATTAAAACATTTCAGATCAATAAATACAGTTTATTGTCAAAAATCACCTGAGTGATACAAAAAATGTCAACCCTAACCTGCATAGTGGTCACTGCAGTGGGCAGCTAGAAGCCATTTTCTTCTGTTTCTTGTGAATTTTTATGCTATAAATGCACACAGATCACTGAGGTGGACACTAGTGCATCATGCAGTACACTGCCAACTACTGGCCATCCACTGCAAGTGCAAGTAGGTCAGGAATATCCAGTCCCTCCTTCTACTGTAGAAACTCTTGTAGGTAAAAAAATGTTAGGACATCAAGTAACCCTTAAAAGCCAAGGGTTACACTGCTGATGTATTTTCCAAATAACAACTTTGTATTTGGAGAAAATTACAACTGATCACCCAGAAAAACATCCCAGAAAAAATCTGTAAGCAACATGTTGTTTTACAAAACATTTTTTCCCACAGTTTTTATGCGTTAAGAAAATCCAAAAAACAGTTTTGAAAAAATCCTGACATAAAGGATTCATGCATGAAAGGGTTAAAATCTTATCAAGTAATGAACCTTTAAAAGGCATCATTGTTCTCAAAGTAATGTTTTTTAAAAAAGTGATTTGATCAAGTTCGGCTAATCCGTGCGAAGCACCACAGCCTGCAGGAATGAAACATGATGCTTTTAAGCGCTGAATCAGTCGAGCACAGTGCTTTTATTGTCACACCTAATATGTGAATCTGTGGGGCTTTTTGTTTTTGTTGCAGAACAAAGATGAATAGTATTCAGAGTCTTTGTACGGCTGAGTCCTGTGATGGAAAATGAAGCTATAAATCATATGAAGCTTCTGCCCGACACTGAGGCAGCGAGATTCCGTCTCATCGGGAAGCCTTCGTTATGGGTCCAAATAATTAAAATGCAATAATTTCAGTGCTAGGAGTCATTAAGATGGATTCCCAGTTCAGCATCCAGTGAGTTATGTGGACTGGGGTGTAATCAACTTTTAATTTGAGGTTTTATTGACTTCCTTTTAGTGGGGACAGAAACACTTCATTTCCCGTTACAACATTTAATGGTCAGCAGGCGGTTCTAAAGGAATCCCCTATTTCTAAATTTGATGTTGACATTTTCAATGTGTTTTTTTTTTTTTTAAGAAGAAGAAAAATGAGGGAACAACACTCAAAATTATTCATGTATTCTGTCCATAAAAAACTTTGTTTACACAATTAATTTTCCTTATCTTTTACGTAATGGAACCAATTATAAGAAAACTATTTAAAAACCAAATTTATAACTGTTCATTTTTTTATTTGAAACACTTCTAATTAAATTAATTTCATTTCTATTCACAGGGCAAGCTACTTTTCTTTTATTAAAAAAAGCGGACATTTTTATCTTGTGCTCATTAAAGATGCTCTGCTCCAGCATATTGTATCTGCAGGTGTTTTTGTAGAAATAATTCCTTAAATGAAATGTTAAGTGGAAATTCCCTATAAGTGATAAATAATTCTTGCCTCTTGCTTGTTTGTAGGATTTGAATTTCAGTTAGTTTAAATTCAGTCCAATTAAGTTCTGAAGTACTTTTTTTAACCACAAAAGTAATTGGACTGCTGTAACTCATACTATCCAAGTGATGGCTTTCCAAATATATGCGACTTGCATGTGATCTCCAGTTAGGCAAAGCAAGGCAGCTTTATTTATATTAGCACCTTTCAAACCGAGACAATTCAAAGTGCTTGTACAAAAAAGTTAAAAACAACATACAAGAAGAAGATAATAAAATAAGGTTTAAAAGTGCAGTAGAGGGTGCAATAACGTCACACGTAGAGAGCTTTCTCAATGTTTTGCCATCCGACATAAAAAAGAAGAAGAAGAAGATCTCAGCGTTTGCGAAAGTAAACATGGATGCTAATGGTTAGCTTATGATTTTAAAGTTGTTGTCTGACCGGAGCAGCAAGTTAACAACTTAATCCTCATTATTGTCCGTCATTGTTGTTGTTTTTCTTCCTGCTTATCAGGATGCAGGATAGTGATGTTTGTCTAGTATTAATGACGTTCAGGTCGGATGAACGTGACCTGGATGTTCAGATTCAGGTCACTTTAAGATCGGATATGTGTTGGATATCCAAGTGGCCTGAGTCATGAAACGATCAGATACAGGTCACATTAAGGTGAAAAAATTGGGTCAGTTCGTTCTGCAGTGTGAACACAGCCTAAGTATTTATGCCTCCAAGTGGAAGATGAACAACATGAAATGAGCAAAATTACTTATAAAACCCATGTAAGTCACAGAAATTGTTAGTCCCATCTACTGTAAGACAGAGTATACCAAATAAAGACTTTTCATGCCCAGTTCTGATATTTTTGGGAAAAGTAACAAATGATTCACATTACTATGAAAGAATAAGGCTGGTCTCTCTTTAGTATCAAAGTCATTATCTAAAGGAAGATCTGACTTTGAGTCATAAGTATTCTCTATCTCCTCTTTTAGGATACCATCATTAGATCTAAAATACTTCATATTCTCATTATTAGACGTTTTCATTCTTTCACACTGCCTTCACTAATAGCTTTAGTTAGGAGCCACACACGGAGGATTCAGTCTCCGACTTCATCAATGTGGCGTTTGCTTAAATAAGGCCCAATTATTCTGCTTAAATCTGACATCCACGTTGTCGTGCATGTAAGTTTGAAATTCACCGCTCCACACTAACTCGTACCATAAAGGAGTTTGCTGCACAAATTAGATCAAGGTCATAAATGCCAATTAGAAAAGCAGTTAAACCTGTAATTACAACAAATTAACTTTCAGTGTATGACATAGTGTCAGAGCTTTAAGTAAGAGTATGCATGGGGTTTATGTGAAGCGTCACTGTGATGCTTTTATGGGCTGCGTACCGTGATTGCAGGTAGCCATTGTACCTCTTATCAGTTTAGTTTAAAATATGTCTTCAGTGTGGCGCTTTTTAAAATCTGCATTTGCTCTCATCAGACCAAACTGTTGGTCTAAGCATTAATCTTCACACTCGACATTATCATAACCAATAACATCTTTCACAGGGCTGTGATTAGAGTGGCTGTAATTAGGTGGTTTTAATTGACCGAGGAGGATGAGGTTTCGCTGTCTGTCATCCTGCAGCTTTTGCGTTTCGTTCGCCCTGCTGTCGAGATGGATGCTGGGATTTAAATATCAGGACAAGTGTCTGTCATTGCTGCTGATTTTGACATCAGCTTCCAGTTCGAACTTCTGCTCGTTAAATTAATTGAGCTGTCAGTGTTTCTACTCTCCACCCCTTCTTACTAAAAAGTGGTTTCACATCTTTTTTTTGTTCAGTTGCCCTTAGCGACAGCATGACTGGTCAATGTTTCTGGTGTAGAGTCGGGTGTGCAAAAGTTTTAAACCATCTCAGTTATCTTTTAAAGTGGTCTGAAGTAGCAGTTCTATAGTTCTTCCTCAATACTGATTTTACTTCTTAGTGGAAGAGGTATAACGTGTATTATGAATATGAATATAGAAAGCGTGTTGCCAAAAGAAACCCATCGGATTTGACCTGGAAGGATGTAATTTACCGCATGCAGAGCGTAAAAACTTAGATGAATAGCAATGTGAAATATATTGTGTGTTTTTGGGGACTTGAGCCTGTATTTTAATTCTTGCAGAGCAAAGTAAAGAACAAATAAAAAAAAAAATTCCTAAGACATTCAATCCCTTCTACAGTGAAGCATTACAGCCACACTAAGAAAATAAAAAAAAATCATTGTATTGTATTTTTTTATTTCATGAAATAAAAAAAATACAAGAATGAAGTCATAAAATTACGAGAATAAAGTCATAATATTATGACATAAATATGAGTTATAAATAAAGTCATATATATATATAGTTTTATATATATGACTCGTAATATATTTATAAGTATAATATATATAAATATATAATATACTGTATAGTATATTTATATAAGACTTTATATAAAGTCGTAAATATGGCTTTATAATATTATAAAGTTATAATATGTGTTTATTGAATAATATTATGACTTTATTCTTGAAATATTTACTTTTTTCTCATAATGTTTTTAATGTTATTCTCGTACTGTTTAAATTTTATTCTCGTAGTATTACACCTTCGTATTACTAGGACTTTAATCTTGAAACTTTATGACATTATTCACACATTGTTACGACTATATTCCCATATGACTTTATTCTAGTACTTTCATTTTAGTATTTTTTGGTCCCAATACTCCATCGTACCTTTGATGGAGGGCATATTTTCTTTTTATATCGTGAATGAAGAACTGAGGTGCTTCATTGTTTTTAGCCAAATTGCATTTGGTGATATTGCAGAGCAGGGAAGGTGGAAGTGAGGCTGAGCATAATGTAAAGAAATGAGGATGATTTCTGCACTGTACTGTATGCCACCTTATGAACAGGTACACATTAGCATAGACGCACCCGGAGGCTGCTCTCCTTTCTATAGCTGACTAATTATTTCTAATTACAGCAGCGCTTTTGCACATCACAGGCAGAAGTTTTCCTGGATGAGATTCAGAGGGTAAGCGTTGCCTTCAGAGTGAGAGATGTCTGTGGATGATGACAAGACAAAAAGTCAGAAGCTTGTTACTGGATATTATTGCAGAAAGATGGCTCGGAGCAGGTGTTTCTGTACAAAAGCTAGCTCTCCTGCAGAGCCGAGCAGCCACTCTCAGTGGGAGAAAAACATCTTTCCTGGTACACTTGTCTCAGAGATGCCTCTTCACTCAGAGGCTCTTTGTTGATATTTTAAAGTCAGCACTGAAAGTGACTGACGGCTGCAGAATTACTTCTCCTTGCAGCGAAGCATCCTCCGCCAATGTGTCTGAATTCTTGGGTTATATCATAAATACTGAAGATGCATCTGACTTTCTGTAACTCTTTGTGTTCAGTTTTTCCTGTTAGACCTGAAAAGTCATTACTGACTCCATGTTGGAGAAGTATTGAACTGATCAAACAGGTTTCTGTTTAAACCTCAGCTTATGATTTTTACAGGGATGAGAGATCAGGTGTGGTGTTTGTTCTTAATGATACTTATTGCTGACTGACAGGTGATTTGTACTAAATAGACAAAGGCATTGATGGATACTTGGATGGTGAACAGACTGATAGGAGTATGAATGGATGACTGGTTAGATTGAAGGATGGATGCACAAACCAATGGATGGATGATGGACAAATAAATGAATAGACTGAGAGATGGGTGGGTAGACAATCTAGTAATTTAGCATAATTTTGACATCATCTATGAAGTCTGTGCATGTAGATGGTTTTTAATGTGGCTCATTTCTGCACATGCCATCTGAAAATCTATCATAAACTCCCCAAAGGAGTTTTGCATTGCTTGTTTTCATGTCTGTTTCTGACTAAACCCCAATTCAGCACATTTGATTTAAGCTCAAAAGTTAAAACATTTAAATTGATTAAAAATAAACTGGATTTGGCTGCAGCCGAAGACTAGAGAAAACCCTTGAAAGACCTTCATGAGAGTCTGAAATTAAGGCGTACTGCAGAAAACTCTGCATCTTTGGAAGAAAAGCATAAATAAAAATGTTTGTGCTGTATATGATTTTAACTAACAGTTATTTATTATGGTTTCAAACCTGCTGCTTGAACTTCACTTATCTTTTTTATCAGACATTTCTCTCTAATAATTAGTCAGTAAAATGAGTACAGGAGGGCTAATGCCACATTTTGCCCCAAAGAGGAACAGCTCTTCATTAGGATCACCTGTCAGGATGTTTCTTTGCATCAGACCCAAAGAAAGTATAACTACTTTCTGAAATGTAAGGAAAATGACAGAATTTTCAAACAACTATTTTAAAATATTTGCCTTCTTTAAGAACCTCATGGGTAAAGAGGTTAGACTTTGTTTCTCAAACATTTTTTACTCTTGAAAGTGAATTTAGTGTTTCATAAGTTTCAGAAGAATTGTGTTTAGACCAAAATAGATATTTTTACATTTGTCTTATATATCAATTTTGCAGTTTATGAGCTACAACATGAGGTCATAAACTGAAGATGAAAGTTAGCATTTTAGATGTGTGCACAAATACAGTCAAAAAGGCAGCCAATGGCTTAATTTATAGTACGTTGTGCCATGATAAAACATTTTTTGTACATGTCATATTATTGAAACAATTTCAATTGTTTGAAGGGATATATAATATCTTGATAGATAAGTTAGCGACCAAACTAAGGTTGCCTTTATGTAGTGAATCTGAATATAGCTTGGTCTCCTTCATGTATAAGTTGTTCCAGGTCTCTACTTTAAAATAACAACCATGTCAGTGAAAGAATTTTGCTGCTTTTGCAGTTCAATTTAAAAGTTAAACTGTTGCAAGTGGAACGGCACTATAGCAATAAAAAGCGAGTGGTGGCCATCTTAAGGAAGATGACTTCCTTACTGCTACACGCCGACCTCCATGTGAACTCACATAAGGGTTAATAAAGGATTCCTAATGTCCTGAGTGTTCAGGATGAGTCGCAGTAATGTTGTCTCTCTCTGCGTTTTGCAGCGTCTGACACTAAGGAGCAGCAGTTTTGGATCAATCAGCTCCAAGCTTGTGCCAGACGCCACTCTGACAGCAGTGCCAAGGTAGAAACCACACTCTACACTCCTCACAGTACATCACAGAGTTATTTACTAGATGCTGGTTGGTTCAAATTCTGGGCTTCTGGTCATCAGGAAGAGAAAAGGCGGAGAGTCTTGACATTTATCTGGGCGATTCTTTTTTTAAATATCACTGTTTTCCTACCATGAAGCTACAAACACAAACTGCTGTCCTTCTCATTATGTCCAAAAAGCTTGGAAACACTCGGATAACTCTGGATTTACTTTTACTCTTGTTTCTAGTTTTACTCTAGAAACAAGACTAAAACTCATACATATAGATAATTATGTATGATCTATAAACATAGATCATACATTAATGAGCACAAAGCTTAAACACACAACCCTCGATAATTGCAGAAATTTAAAATATCAAATTCTATTATTCAGTTTTTCTGACAGGCAGCAAACGTTTTTGTATCCTAGAATAAATCAACTACCTTTCACAATATTGAATTATGTTTACGTAGTAAAAACAAAGCCTCACCACAGCTTCTCTCCTTGCTCCTTTCAGTGTTTCTGCCAATCAGAGCAAGCTAATGTGCAGCTGCAGACAACGATGAAAGTCATCCAGAGAAATGCCAAACCTCTGCAGACAGCAAGCACAATAAAGCTTCCAAATTAATTATGTGCTGCTGACTTTCTCACCATAAGCAAATGAGAAACATGATTAGATAAAAGAAAATGAAATGAATTACAGCAGGAAAATTAATTAAACAAAACAAAAAAAATATTTTCTCATAAATAAAATAGTCTAATATTTCTGATAAGAGAGATTACCACAATATTATAACCTAGAATAGATATTCTATCATAGAATAGATTCACAAAAATATCTGTGTAAAATATTTTTATTTGTGTAAATAAAAATATTTGCGCAAGTAAATATTTCAATATTTGTGAAAATATTTAAAAACATTTATACAAATATTTAAAAATGCACAACATGATCTAACTGCACCTCTTCAGAGTATATCACAGTTATTTTTAAAAAAAAGTTTTTATTTTAACATATTGATTAAAAAAAGAACATATTTGATATTTAGTTGCTCAATTAAACACCAAATTATTCAGACACCTGGCAGATCTTGGTTCAAAGTTGACAGAGAATCCAGGGAGGGAGATAAAGATTAGGGTGATTGCATGGAGGCTTTTCAACCTCAAAAACTTAAAGCTCAAGAAGTAAAGATGGTCAAAAATACATGTGGAGATATTTTAAAAGCAGTTTGTTTACTTAAAATAATATAAGCTATTATTTATTTTATAGCTGATTCACTTTTTTTCATTGCTTTGTGGGTAAATGAGGCTTCATGATCACTCCACTGGTTGAGAAATTAGTTTTTTTTAAAATATAAGGCTTTATGGTTTAATAAATCAACATGAACATCTTTAACATGGTGCATGATGTTCCTCAGATATTTGTGTGCTAACAGTCTCTCTGTGGGCTGTTTCCCCATTCGACTGATCCAATGGAGACTGAAACCTTGTTATCGAACTCCTGCTGAAGCTCCACTGCCGATGATGGCTGTGTGAAAATCAGCAGTGCATGGAAGCGAGAATTATCCCGAAGTTTATTATTTATTTTTCAAACTTTTGGTATTAAAGTTTGACTTTCCTCTTATGGAAAAGCATGACTCATCCCTGACACCACGGACGACTGAGTTCGGCTTTTAGAAGCAGAAGTACATTTCAGAGAAATACTAAAACGTTTTTTTTTAATGCAAAATTTGCAAAACCCTGAGTTTTTTCTGTTTAATATTTAATTCTAATAGTCTTGCTGCAGAGTCTTCTTTCTCAAAGCAACCTTTTAAAAGTTCTTCACAAGAAAACAGAAATGCATATTTGTTAGTTTAACTCCACTGATGTTGTTCACTTACATTTAAGTGTGATTTTATGCCATTATTGGGTTGGAGATCTGGAATTATTTGTGTATTTTTATGTAAACTGCATCTGCAACAAAATGCTGAAAAGACCAGAGTCACCTCTGTAACTGAAAAATATAATCTACTGAATTTATTTATTTATTTTTTATTTTAACATATGAGACACTCGGCTTTTCAAATAAAATAAAACAGAATAAAATCCTCCTTCTTGTCTGATGAACCTGGTATTTTGGGAAATCCTGTCTTTTTCTTTTCAAAACTTTGTACATTTCGAGTGTCTTGAAATTAAATCTGTTGTGAATTAGTAATTTATAAACAAATTGAGTTGAATAATACAAATGAATGCCACACTATGACTGCATGTTAGAGTAATGGAAGAAAGCAAAAAAAATATTTGTAAACCAGAATGAAAGAAAACAAGGAAATTTCTGAGTTTGAGAAGTCAAAAGATTTGCAAGAAAAATTCAGAAATTTTGAGAATAATCTGAGAAATTTGAAAGAAAAATACTTGAGTTTCTAACGTAAAAAATATTCAACTTTTCAAACTCAAAAAATTTTCATTTCTTTCTTGAAAATTTCTGAGATTATTCTCAAAATGTCTGAGATATTTGGCAGAAATTTACTCTACTTTTTCCTATCTTCAATGGCCCTAATATACTCAGATTTTTATTTTTGAAAAATGTTTAAAACAGTGTGTCATTTTCCACCCACCTCTCAAGAATGTATGACATTGTGTTCACATAAAATTATAATAAATTGTTCTGAAGATAAATGGTTAGAAATATTGCTGCAAGGTAATATATTTTGCATCGTTTCATGGTACTTTTTCAGGAATTAAGTGTAAAAGCTTTCATTTGTAAAACTGTTCATCCTTCATTTTCTCTTACTTTCCTTCAGGTGAGGAAGCTGAAGAGCTCAGATGAACACCTGAGTGTTGACCGAGCAGGAGGGGGACAAGATGTGAGTTTCACACTCAAGCTTTCTTTTTCATCACTGCCAATTAAGCGATTAACACTCCAGACTCGCCCTGCTGCCTCATTGGCGGCTCCATTGTTCTGCGAATACCTCTTCAGCGCATCAAACTGCACCACAGCTGGAGGAGGGAAGAAGTAAAACTACTCTGCGCAGCAGTGCTGAGAAAAGTAATCAAAAGAAGAAAGAAAATTAGATAAGCGAGGAAAAATGGATGGAGTTGGGAGCCGGTGTTTTTTCCCCCGAGCAGAGAAAGGTTTCTGTTTTGTTCCTGTTAGGTGACTGTGGGACATTTCCACGGCAGCCACAATGGTAGCTGCCGCCGTGGGCTAATCCTTTCCAGAGCTGCAGTGCCGCTAAGATTGTTATCACATGTACTCTGCTGATGAGGCAGCCGTCAGCGGCGGCTCGGCTGACTCTCTGATAACAGACCTGTTTGGCAGAGAATCTGAGGCAGGATTGATTTAAGGGAATCGTTTTTTTCTCTCTCTGAGTGTTCATGAAAGAAAAAAGAAAAGCTATCAGATGTTTGACTATTAGTTCACCTAGTGGATAATTGGGAAGTAGAGTAAAATAATAAACAAAAATTTCCACTAACTAAAATCTGATATGCCTGCATTTTTATTTAGCCCCCTTGAGTCAATAATTTACCTTTTGCTTCAATCACAGCAGCAGTTCCGACTATTTATTTATTTTATTTTTTGCAGAAAAGCTCAAAATCATTTAGTTTGCTACAGATTATTAATTTGGTTTATATCCAAACTTTGACTGGACCACTCCAATACATCAGCATGTTTGCATATTAATATCAAGAGGGGAGGCAAAGGATGCCATATTTTTCAGATTTTTGTTGGTAAAGCAAATTTGAATACATATATTTTTCCTTCATCTCTATGTTAGATGAACACCTAAAATTCCAAAAACCTACTTCCAAGTTTTAGAAACAATATTGTGCTGGAAGTTATTGGAACTTAACTGATACTATAAGCTGCAAGAAAGGTCCGGGGGCCTCATGCATAAAACATGCGTGCACACACAAAATAAAGAAAATAAAAATAAAAGTATGTGAAAACCTCGCTCGAATATAAATGGTACTTTTTCTCAGTTTTTGTCTCATAAAGATGTAACGCATTGGTTCATGCGTCGAAGCGCATAAAATGCATCTATGGGGTAATTTCATTCTCACTAAAATTGGATCAGCAGATTAATTCAAACCTGTTGGTTAAAAATAATCAACAGGTTTGATTACTTTTAAGGTGATCAAGGTGTGTTTGCAATCACATGTATATAAGTAGCTGCGCAAAGGTGAGCCGCGTAATTGTGGAGCTGTGGCTTTTACGGAGAACATCGCCGATGGAAGGATTCAGAGGGAGCGATTGATCAGAGATCATATTGATCTGCTGGGAAATGTTGATGATGGTTTATGAGCGTCTAGATTGCTCAGACTGATCATCCTGGAGCTCTGAGCAAAACTTAAAGAGCCGTGCGGTACCGGTACCTGTCCAGCTGCAGTCTTCCTTCAGTCCAGCCGCCCGCTTTGTGAATGCGCCTTACGGACATAAAGCATTCTACTATTTAGAATAAACGCCCACATTCCCCACTCAAAGGACTCTCTGACACGCTGTCTATCTTTAAATCCTTCTTTGTGTCGTTGGGTCGGAACGCCGGCAGTCGCATCCCGAGCAGCGAGGTTGTAAATGGTGACTGCTGCTGCTGCTGGAAAAGCAGGCTGGAAGCACAGCTGTGCCTCATAAAGCTGATTAGCTGCCTGATTAACCAGGTGGTGAATTTTAACTCGCTCAAACTGGTCACAAAGAGACAGAAAGGAGGAAAAGTCAGAAATGAACTGGTAAACATGTTTCTGTTCCAATGTTTGCTGAATGAATGATAACTAGATATGTTGTTGATGCCTCCATGGAGAATTGTTCACAAATTTCTGTTACCTCATGTCTGGAAAAGATAGTGATTTAGTTGCACTTATGCAAAAAAAATGAAGCTTGTTTTACTCAACCAAAAAATATAAACTAAAATGTGTTTTGTAGCCGAGGGGAACTTTAAGGCAGCCAACCTCCTGATAAATAGTTTTACAATCTTTGATTAACCTCTGTGACATATCAGTTTCTATTACAAATGTGTGCAAAACTTTGATATTGAACTAATATAAAACCCCCAACAATTCCACAATTACAATGTTTCCATTACATAAGAAGTGCAGTTAAAATCAGACGTGAAGAAGTTTGTTCATATGATAAATCATTATCATGCTGCACTATTATTCTTCTATTCTTCGACTTTTCTGCCGGTACTCGCGTCCGGTTGTTGATCACATGACTTGTGTGATGCTCAAAAAGAGTCTCTGTTGCAGTTTTGTGAAATATACAAATTTTGATGGAGCTGGAAAACTCCCTCATCCTCTCTCAAAACTATTAATCAAAAAACGAGAGATTTTTCAAAATTGGCATGTTTCCATTAGGCAAATTTATTTTTGTAATTCCACTTTGCGCATCTATATGGTGACTAGAAACACAATGAGAGACTATCTGCTGCACAATTTCATGCCATCAGACTAATTCCTGATTGTTTAGACCACAACATTTCTCTGATCAAAATTTATTTTTTATTTTCTGAGTAACTGAATATTGAGGCTTCTTTAGATGCAAATTCTTATCACCACATGTAGTAATGAGTTTATTTGTGTAATGAATTCATAGCGGTTTCACCTTTTGAATCAAATTACTTGAATAACTTCATGTCTTGGTCATTACCTAATTTAAAAAGGTTCAGTTGTAGCTGCAACTTCTACCCAGAAATCTGATTATTCTCAACTTAAAAAATGCTCAGTCACACTTTGGGTAAAACATTCAAACTGAGGAAATAAAATGAAAACTGTAACATTCACAATTAAACACTTTCTTCGATTGTTAATTCCACTAATGAAAAAGAAAATTGGACTATTAAAAGAAATAGTAAAATCAAACTATATTTAAACCTCTGGGCAAAGTTATTGCTTAATAAGTAAATGTGAGCAATTAGTTTTTTCCTGTGGTGCAGAAAAGGAGACGTCTGCAGCCGACTGTTTACCTCCTCACTCCGGGGAGCCATCTGCCCACCGTCGTCTGACGGCGGCGCACCTGTGAGGTGATTAAAATTTATACTTTATTTACTGGAAGCTGAAACTGATGGAGAATAATCAGGAAACCAAAGTTGCAGAGGGTCATTATTGTCATATTCTTAATTTCAGTCTGTAAGCATCTGGACTGTAAGAAGAGCTGCAGTTGTTCCTAATTTTAATGAGTTTATGACTGAGGTTATATCGAATTTAGATCCTTCTTTCCATTTCCATGATCTACTCTCCCATATATACATACTTGGAGGGAAAAACTTCACCGTGTCTGTCTGTTCTCACATGTTGAAAGCTTTTATCTCCTCTTTCAGCTCGTCTTTCACAATTCTTAGAGGATTTCCTTCATCCTATCAAGTGTGAATGCCTGTAATCCAAAGAAATGCGTACCCACAATTATAAAATAGTCTTGTTTATTTTTTTGTCATGTGAAGAAACTGAAACAGGCATGTGACCCTGGAATGATGTTTAATAAGCTTGAAAGTAAATGTAATTTTTAACAGGAGCATGATCCTAAACTGAAAATGGTGTCAGGGGAAAAGGAAATAATTGGTACTCCTGCTGTTCATACTTTGGTTTTCATGCGTCAAAAGTTCCTTGAAACTCTGTCTGACTTCAAAAGTAAACAATAATCTTAAATGCATTTGTTGTTTACATATTATTTATAGTTTTTAGATTTTTCAAGCATATTTCCAGAAGTGTGTTTGAGATCGGACACTGATGTTGGACGGGAAGAAAGGTTTTGATTTTTGAGAGCCGGACAGTCAAGTTCTTCCAAACCAAGCTCACTTCTTCATGCCGTTATGCACCTTCCTTCCTGCATCGATGTGCAGCCATGTTGGAACAGAAAGAGAGCATTCTCAAATTGTTCTTGCAAAGTTAGGAGCATGAAATTGTCCAAAAAACACTGGGCATAATAAAGCATTGAGGATTCCGTTCTCTGGAAACAAGAGACCTAAGCCAACTCTTGAAAACAAGACCCGTTCTTTGGTGCTGAGGATTTTATCCCTATGGACCAAACTTAAAACTGACACAAAGCAGTCAGGCAAATGTCGTTCCCCTGGCAACTGCTTAATCCAGACTCCTCTGTTTATTTGCCAGAAAGCGAAGTATGATTTGTCCCTCCAGAGAGCATGAATCCACTGCTGTAGAGTCCAGCAGTGGTGGGTTTCCATCTCTTCGCCTTCCCCTCGGTGATGAGAGGTTTGGATGCAGCTGCTTGACTTAGAAACTGTTAAATAAAGCTCCCTCTGCTCTGTTCCTCTGCTAATTTGAAGGTTGCCTAATTTTGTAGTGCTGCATCTGTTGAAAGCTGGCTTGTTCTGCATCCACTCAGCTACCTGGCATACTTTGCTATAAGCCACTAAAAGGTGGACATTTTCAATCAGACTTATTGCATGGCTGACCTGTCTTATCATGTTTCCACACTGCTTTTAACTGAAGTACTCGGAGACCCATTCTTGAATAAGTTTTTGTCGAAGCATGCCTGGATTTTATACACATATGGTGATGGGAGTGATCCAAACATCTGAATTTAATGATTCTGAGGGGTGAGTGAATACTTCTGGCAACGTGGTATGTAAACAAGTTGACTTTTTTCTCACAGGCTTGTAAGTTTTGCAGCTCTTTTCAATCTTTATATGATTAAAGTCATTCCTGTCCGGCTGTAATAAAAACTGGCGCTATTTTAAATGTTTCTTTACTCATTGTTACCAGAAATGCCTGTAAATATGGAGGACACGGTTTGTTCTGGCCATGTGTTCTTGTTTGATCTGCTGGTTTTCTTAAGAGCAAGCGGCTCCTCTTCAAAACAAAGGCTTGTTGTTTTCCCTCCCAGTCAGGGTGCTCTGGGGGGGGAGTTGTTAATTTGATCTGTGGTGTTTTTCACCGCTGCAGTGACCAGACCCCCTGTGCTCCTCTGAGGGATAAATCTATGGTGCCTTGTTCTCGGTGTGCTGCTTTAAACTAATAGACAGTAAAGAAAGAGCAGACAAGATAGCGATCTGACTTTTGCTGCCTGTGTGAGCACAGAGGTCAGCCAACTGAGGATTCAAGAGGGGAAGAGGCCGAGGCGTCAGCATGAAGGATGTGATGCGACTTCACTGCAGAGAGACGAAAAAAGCCCGACTATGCGTTTGCATAGAGCCTAGTTGTGAATAATTACAATAAACAGATCAGAAAGGACAATAAATACTGGATTTGTATGTTGAAACAAAGAGTATGTGGTACAAACTCAGTTTTGCTGTTCTGGTGGGTGGTTTTCCTCATCTCTTCCTGTTTAAAGGGAAGTTCTCCCATCGACTGTCACCTGACAATTTGAACGTGATGAGGACACAAGGACTGAATATCAATGAGATGCAGCACAGTTTGCTGGCTTCCTCACTCCAGAATTTTTTTAATTTTTTTTACAAATTGTCCTTATTGCTTGTGCCTTAATGTATTTTGCACATTTTCATACTTCCATTTGGGTCTCTGCTGCTTCTGAAAACAAGTTACTCTGATTTTAGTGTCTGGAAAATGATCCGTTTCAAAATCCTTCTGAATGTAATTTCACAAATCAGCAGGCTCTGACTCTCAACTAACAACTCCTGCGAAGCACAGCCTGTTACCTAGCAACACCAGCACAGCTTCGCTCATCACCTAACAACCCAAGCAGAGCTCTAGCATGTTTGGTCAGCTTACCGCTGTATGCGCCTTACAGTGTTGTTGACTTACCATTCATAAACCACTTGCTACATTCTTGTTGGTTGTGCAGGAGACTCTACTTATGCTTTTCACAGAAGTACAGTTATATAATCATGCATCTGTTTGCAGCCTTTTTGACATGGAAGTGTAAACATTGAGATACGGGGCGTGGCCAGCAGCAGCTTATTTGGATTTAAAGTGACAAGAGGCTCTAAAGCAGCTGAAAGGATCTCAAAATAGGCAGAACTGACCAGACTAAAATCTCAACTAAGAATGATTTTGTCCAAACAAATTGCTCAACATTTTTTGTAGCCTATAGACTTCTCCTAACCAGTTCAAGGAAGGATAATAGGTCACCTTAATATTTCTTTTCTTTTTTATTAACAGTGTGTTTGGTTTGAGTCGGGTTATTTATTTAAACCTGCAAGGAATAAACAGCGTTAGACTATTCTGTGCATAAAGAGATTAAATAAGATTTTTTGCATGTTATGCTGAGATGCAGACATGGTTCTTGCCGTGCTGGGCGTACCACTTGACAATCTTGCTCTGAACATTCAATGCTTTATATGTATCAGAAAAATCAGTGACCAAATTATTCACAAAGTAGGTCGGATTCCCATCAGTTAAAGCCACTCCAAGCATAAATAAATCTGCACTGATGCAGACTGAGTATCTGCATCAGATCACAGGAGATTAAATTATTTGTTCACTGTGTACCTCTTAAAACTGTACATTTAGTCTATTTGTAGGGATCATTGCTATCGATTCATTTAATGACAAGTTGTTCTTTTTCACAGCCTTCAGTCTGACTGATCATATTGAAAATCCCCTCACAACATCCCATCCTCCATGTTTTCCCTCTGCCATATAAAAGAGAATTAAGATGCTTGTTACCAAATCAAACTTTTCACATGAACGAGTTTTGGCCATACTTTTTACTTATTTGAAAAAAAACGTTTGTATTTTTAATCCCCAAAATATTAATTACTAAAAAGTTTGTCCAAGTAGAAATATGAGTAGAGATGCTTCTCCATGTCTTTTTCTTTGGCTGTACGTTGAAAAACTTTAGGCTTCTAGGACAAACTGGACCTGAAGCAACTTTAAATTTATTCAAAACTTCCTGGCACTCATAAATTCCTACATGACTCACACTCTCCCTTCCCGTGTCGTCTCCCACCTCCTCTTCCTCCTCCCCCAGGGCTCCTCATCATCTGGTCGGACACGTAGCTTCTCCCTCCTCCCACACCTAACTCCATCTTCATCCCCGAGCTCCCAGAGGCACCAGGGCCACTCGGCCGCGCCCAGCAACATCGTCACCATCACCCACCACAAGTCCCCAGCTGCAGCTCGCCGGTCCAGGAGTCAGTATCCAGGACAGCTGCTGGAGGTCAAGGAGGTGGGTGACGACGGCAGAGCACATTCAAATGTTTTATTTTAGAAGAAAGGGTAAAGACGGCTGCAAATAAAAAATCTGGTGGATGAAGAGCCACAAGTCAGCAGTTTTCCAGTTCCTTTTTGTGATGCAACTAATATTTCTTCCAAGGTGTACTCAATTAAAAACTGTTTTATTCACATTATTACATAGGGAGTTTAAGATTTTACAGATTCTACATGGAAATAAACTTCACAATAATTACATGAACAATAGATTTATAGTACAGAATGAACATGTCAAGTTTAGGGTGACATCTTTTCTTGACATATACCAGCTAACATGTTGACTGTACAGGAGAACTAACTACATTTTAATAAAACCATATATCATAAAAATATAGATTATATTGCTGAAAACTGTCATGAGATTTAGATTTGATCAATCCACGTTTTCCTGACTTTCTTCTTTCTTCAATACAATGTCCCATCATCTGCAAATGACTGAAAATATGGATTAAATGTAGGCAAGACTTAGTCTGTTAGTCCATTCAAGTGATTAAAAAATATGTCATCGACATGCAGAGAATCAATTTATGACACTTGACTAATCAGTTTGTTGTGATATTGTAATTACTAATGCTCTTTATTTACAAATCAGCCTGTCAGGTCTGCTTCTGCTTATTTGTTTAGTGATTTCCCCTTCCCACAATTTTGTATTCAGGTTATTGTTGGGGTTTTTAAACATTAATGGCCTTTATTGGTAAAGAGAGAGAAGGGTAAGACATGCAGCAAATGGTCCAGGAATCAGATTGTTTGTAATTGTTTTGAGGACTGTAGCCTCTGCATATGGTGAGTCGTGTGGCGCTCCACACCAGAGACTTATTGATGTTAATGTTAGGTTTAAGCTCCCATAGCTTCATTTTAGTATTTCTGATTGCAGTTTGTGATTGTTTATGGTTCAAAAGAAATTAAAAGCAGCAACATTTTGTTGTTTTTGATACATTGTGACTAATTCTGTGAGTAGAGACACTACAGTAATTCAACAGGCCATAAAATGAGCTGGTTAAAACATACTTAATTTTCTTTTTAAACAGACTTTACATTTTTTACTCCACCACCTTTGTTGCTAAAACTAGAGGCAGAAAATCGACGCAATCATCCCTAATTTTTCTAGTTTTTCAGTCTTGATCCATATCTCGAACAGCTGTTTTTATGTGGACTTTCTGGATTAACTTTCTGTTCCACTATGACCATTTTAATACAAAACCAACCATTCTAAAAAAAAAGTGTTTTTGTATTTCCTGTTCAAACTCTGTAATAAGAGTTTAAAAAATGTAGTTTTAGAAAAGTACACAATGATATACAGGCATGGAGAAAGAAACTGCACTCATTTTAATTCTAGGGTTTAAAGTATTATACTTCTACATATTCTACTTATGTTAGACCAAATGTGTTCAAAACGACAAGTTTGTGCTGCGCAAAAATAGAAAGCGTGTGTGTGAAAAACTGAGAACATTCTCGCTATTTTTATCAAATCTGCAAAGGACAGTATTAGTCAGATTCTGTTGATAAAATGCAATTGATTGATTAAAAATGAGCAATGTGACCACCTCTCTATAACAGCTCTGGATATGTGTGTGCATATGCGTGGTCGTGCATGCGTGTGTGTGTGCAGGGGTGTGTGTGTGTTGACACCATGCCGGGGTCTAAAGGCATCAGGTCTAATCTCAGATAAGTAACTTCTACTGTCGGTCTATTTTGAAATGTTAGAAGAACATTTCTAAACAGTTTGAAGCCCATTATTCTACAGTGAGGGATCATTTATAAAGGTATTTAATGTCGCCGCTTCTCTTCCTGGAAGTGGATTTTCCATCAAGTTCTCCTTGAGGTCCAGAAATCCCAAAATCAATCTGAAAATCTGGGCTGCAAAAACAAGGGGTTGACATTCAACCACAATTTGCCTAATTAGTCACAAAACAAAACTTCAAGTTCAAATTAATGTTGGTAATGCAGGCATTAATCATCATTGGACCTACTTAGCTTTTGCTTTTAGTATTTTTCACATAGATCTTCTTTGTTATTGCTTTAGATCAGGGGTGGGCAATCCTGGCCCTCGAGGGCCGGTGTCCTGCATCTCTAGGATGTCTCCCTGGTCCACCACACTTGAATCCAATAACTGAATCACCTCCTAGGTGCAGTCAAGTTCTCCAGAGTCCTGCTAATGACTTCATTATTTGACTCAGGTGCATCTAAAAGTTGCAGGTGACCCGCCCTCGAGGCCTGGAGTTGCCCACTCCTGCTTTAGATGGTGGAAAAGTAGACTTTTTGTTTTTGTTCACTTAATTTTGCTATGCATTGTTCAGCTTGTAGAAAACAATAAAACACGTCTGTATTTTTCTATAAGAAACTATGAGATTATACTGTTAAATTTAATTGATTACTTTCATAAATGCCTCTCTGTTTACCTCTTCCCTTTTCATTTTTGTCTTCCTCTCATGCTGAGAAAGTCTGACATACGAGAAGACGATGAGAACAGAACGAATTAGGATGTGTTCTTTAGGAAGTGAGATAAGAGGACAGAAGTGAAGCCACGTTGTTATTAGAGAGCAGACTCGCTCTACCCTGGTGTGAATGGTATTTCCTGCTTCGTTCAGAGTTTTGGCAGCTGGTCCTTTCCTCCATGTGATCAGATGACACCTGGTAATACTTTGATTTTATATTAGACTATTAGGGTCTCGGTGCAGTGCAGACTTGTAGTTAAAGTTGTTGTTTTTTCTCGGATCTTTAAAAATACTTTTTAGGTAAATTCATTAGTGTTTTATAGTTTCCTGGTAGCCCTGACAAAGACACCAATCATATAAAAAAAAAAAATCAAATGAATATGAATAATAGAAAGAGCTGTTGGATTGTTTTTTGGGGGTTTTTTTTCGGTGGAAATGATCAGTGACTTCAGTATTGTTTCAAAAAGTTTAATTAAAACATTTCTGTTTTATGATTTCAACCATTTAAAGACCTTAGAAATACAAAGAGAGTGCCAAAATGTCTGGAGGAATCTCTTCAAAGTCATGTAGCTCTGCCCCTCCCTCACCTGTTGCTTCCACTGCCGATCAGCTGGCTGAAAGAAGACTACTGTGTTCCATGGTGTTGTGACTAGTAAGGTTTTCATTTTCGACAAAGTTCTGGCTTGCGGTGTGGAGAAACCCATCCTGTTCGTCTATTTACTTCCAGTGAGTTTACCAACGTCGGTGATCTTTGTAGCAGAGATTTTCCACCCCATTATGTTTATTCACCAGTAGGTGATTCCACAAGCATTTAAAATATTTCTGTTAAAAAATATATTTTAATGAAGAAACCTGTCTTTCCTATAATCAGTGTTACATCAGTGTTACAGACAGAGCCTTTACATGCATCTTATTTGATATTGTAGTGCAGTTTAATTTTAGTGGCCATGACTCAAAGGGTTTTTTTCTCAAAAAGTTTTTAGTATCTATCTGGTTGATAGAAGATTATTTTTTATGGTGATGTTTATCTTAAAACTATGAGCTAGAGGCTTATAGTTATGTTGATGAAATCAACTGGATCATGGTTCACATATAACATTATGATGCAATGAAAACAAGTATTTTTCACTTACTGAGAGAATCTCATTGTTTACTAAGCTGAGGTGACAATGATGATTTCCCCAGATTATCCTTGAATGCATAAACTATTCAGTCTTTTCCCATTTTATTGTCTTTTGCACCATTTTAGAGGATAAATGCAAACATTTGCAAGCCTCTTAGAAGTTGGAGTTTGGCAATAGATTGAACAAAGTTGGAACTTTGAATCCTCATCAATTTTCTCTCCGCCCGTCGTCGGACTCGTCGGTTCCAGCTGCTGATGAATCTTTGGTCGCGTTGACGAGTCATTCTTCCTTTTCTGCTTATCTTCTGGGAGAAGATTGTTTTTCTCTGTCACTTCTTAATGAGCTGTCTTGAGTCAGTTTAAGGTGATTAATTGCGATACGTTGTTTGGTTTTATGAAGTAAAAATGATGACACATTTGTAAATAAACCAAAAAAACGTTGTGTTTTTTCTTTTTTTGCTTTCAGTCTATTGTGTGGAGACACTGTGCTCTTTGGATTACCGCCAGGCTGGTGAATAATAGCGATAAGATGACTGAGCAGTCAGGAAGGATGACTGCTCAGGCTTTTTAATGTGACGTACTTGTGGAGATGTATTGAACCTGAATGGAAAGCGTTAAATTCCCACAAGATATTTTTGACATCTTGTTCTTGTTGAGCTTTAAAACATAAACTTACCATGTTGTTGTGCATAATATCTGTGAGGTTCCTCAAACTGTAGAGATCATTTGACCTGAAAGATGTTGCTTTTGCATACTTAGGGATATTTTTATTGTTTAAAAAAAGATGAATGCTGTGATTCTTAGTGTTTAAGTAGAGTTGATCAAGCCTTTTACATTTCTGAAAGAACGGTGTCATATCTCTTGTCCTAATATTTAAACAGTGAGACTTTCTTGTGATCTTTTAAAGTGGTCCTCGTCAATAATACTCCAGCCTTTCTATAATTTACATTTTTCTCAGGATTTGCTTCTATTGTTGTTCTTTTTATCTACCTCAATTATGAATAATTCAGTCATAAAAACTCTCCTATCTGAATAGATTAACAGTGCAGTCTGCAGTTCACAAACAGCCAAGTTTTAAAAAGCCTCTTTAGTCTCTTTCTGGCTCCCCGTCTGTCGCAAAGATGTATTTCTGTGCCAAACACAAACAAACATTGCATATTTTAGCTACAGCAAGATGATTCTCAAGGAGCTATCAGGCATTTAGAGAAATTGCACCCTGTGTACCAACATGACTTTTTGGTTTAATTGGTGGAAAATGTTTTTGTTTTTTTTTAAGACCAACTCTTCTGCTTTAGTTCTCTGTTTTTCCACTTTCCAAATTTTCTTAAGGAAACACCGCACCATATAAAGTCACGGTGAGGTACAAATGATGGAAAATAATGAGCAAAATCTTAATTATTTTGGATTTTTTTTATGATTTTCAAGAGTAATGCTACCTTAGCTTGTCTAAAAAAAGAGCCATGAAGTTGTTTTGTTTTACCAAGTCAGAATAAATTAGATTTATTTTTATTTTTTCCCTTACGACTGGGGGAACTGCTAACATTGTCCTTCCCAGGCAGAAGTCAGTTTCTTGTAACAGGATCTGATAGGTTTCTTACTTCTAAAGGGGAGTTTTTCCTGTCCACTGTCACCATATGCATGCTCCATTGGTGTAAAGTCAGCAACACAATCCATATGATCGTTTACTGTCGCTACATTCTCATCCAGGAGGAACGAATGCTGGAAGTCAATGACTCGATGCCATCTGCTGAGTTTCCTTAGATAGAAAACTTCTCAAACTAATTTGAATAATGAACTGCACTGTCTTATTAAAACATTTAATGTAAGTATGATTGGATTGAAATAACGTTTTGTGTGAGATTCCTTGAGATGATATGATGGGAATTGGCACTATAAATAAACTAAACTGAGCTGAAAAAAGGAAAAGAGGAGCTTCAGGTGTAAAAAGTTACAGCTTTTCATCACTGCTATCTTTATGTCTTGGTGTTTTTGCATGGTGCAAGCAAAGGTTTTACCCTGACACAGTCAAAAACTCTTATCTACAGATATCAGACCTTCATCTTCTTCTGGTTTCATGCAGGAACAAAGTAGCTTTGTTTGATCCGAACAGAATCAGGCATTATTCTAGAGGAAAAGAGACAACTCTGTAGGATCTGTACATCTTCACTGTTGCCTTTTCATTGAAGAACAACACAACTAGATAAAGTGTATTTATAAGTCTTTTAAAGAATAGTTTATTTCAAGCAAATTGACATTTTTTCACTTCTTTTGCTGGCTGAGTGGAAGTTATTAATCTTCTGCAGCTCCAACTTGTTCTGCTTAAAATATCTCGCCTAAATGATTCACTAAATGACAGAAAGAGAGCAACTAGTGATCAACATGAGTGGAGAACACGTCCAGGTCCTCAAGAACGGACAGTTTTAATAAACGGCATGCAGAACGTATAATCACTAAGCAAAACAAGCTCTACTTTGGTGTGCTGGGCTCCGCCGAAGACAGACGAAACGTGGCTCTGTGTGATTTATGTTCTCTCTGTTTTGGTTCAGAAGAACTGGGTCGCAGCTCACTGTGACCTGATTCAACTCCCCCGTCATTTAACTTCCTCTCTCCCTGCCTCCTACTCCTCGTCATTCGATTTTTTTTCTTCCTCTGTTCTTACAAGGCCAATAAACTTTCCTGACAAGTTTAGCAGAATCAGTGGAGCCTTCATGCATTGATCTATGCAGAACTATGCTTAGTGGAGACCAGAAAGCTGTGCTTTGTTGATCATGCAATGGATTTGTGGTCTTATCAGCTGCATCACAAATGTGTTTTGTATCCTATTTTGTGGCTGATAATATCTTGAAACAACATGTTGCTGTTGAATATTTGTGTTTATCGCAGCTGCAAATCAAGACTGTTGAGGTAATTGCCAGACCTTGCATAGATATTTGATCTATGTCGATAACTTTAAGCATTCAGATCTGACTTTACATGCATTCAGAACAGGTATATCCATGATCAGCTCTCTGTGCAAATGATGTAGCCCCATCCAGTGGACTATCAGACCTGCTGATTGTGTTGTAAAATTTTACCGTGAAATACAATACCATGTTTTGTTATCTAGGTTTTAAAAAATCCTGTATTTTTGGGGGGTCTCATGGTGCATGTATTCATTGTTTTCATTCATAAATTTTGCTTATTAGTAAGTTTAACAACAAAAAATGAGCAGAAGAAATTAATGGTAGATTTTAACCAAAGCAGTGGAGAAATGATTTGGTTTGATGACAAAAGAGAAGCTTAAAAACTCACTTTGTTGGTTTTAAACAGCAATTTAGGGAGTTGCTTCTGCAGTTGGCAATCCTGATGGTCATATGATAATCCAGAATGGCAAGTCAACTGGTCATATAATCATACGACACCTGATTGTTTAAAACTACCATTAAATAAATCACCAGGCGGCCTCAGACGCTGACTAGGCATATTTTTAGACTTAATATTTAAGGATAATTAATATTATTATAATTTAGTAATGTTAGAGAGGTGACTTGTGCAAGTTTACCATTGTATTTATTCAGAGTTTTCACAAATATATAGTAAACAATAGTCCACTATTGCTTATTTTTGTAATATAACTTTCAATTTAATACAGTAAACTACATAATTTTTCCACTTCGTAAGTAAGAGGATGACTCTTGGCAGCATTCTAAATCAGAATTTAAATAAGAATTAAATTCAAGAATCTTAGAAATAATGAATACAATTTTTTTTCTACATCATTCAAATTGCTCCCAATTCATATTCAATAAATATATGTATAACTTTGTAATATAAACACAGCCATACTAAAGGTTTGAGTAATAGAGGATCTTGAATCTTCCCCCCTTCTCTTTTTCGAACAAAATTATGTAAGATTGCATCACAATGGGAATAATTTTATTTTATTTTATTTCTGTTTTTACTTTTTATCTGTTCATAAATAAATAAAATACCTCAGGGTGCAGGTCCAGTTGGGGTTTAAAATTTTAAACAGTCATCGTGGTGCTAAAACCTCTGGAAGAAGCATTGACGTAACAACGCATCAGAGCGGCCTGGTGTTGAGTGTTGAGGGCTCCGTCATGCTGTCACCTTCCATCCGTCTGTCTCCCTGCTCGATGTGAGATGCTGGGAGTCAGATCACATGACCTCAGATCCTCAGCCAGCTTGACGTGAAGTCGTCCGATACTTCAACCCTCGCTCCACCGCAGCAGAGACAGATGATTGGGTCTCTTCTATTTCTGGAAACATCAGCAGCTTTGTTGGCTCCAGAGAGCGCTGCGTTAGTGAAAAGTGTTTGGAAAAGCAGCGGGATCTGCCTTGTTCAGTCTGAGCAAGTCACAATCTCACTTTTTGGTCTGGACATTAAAACAGTGAATATTTTAGCCCTCATAGACCCACTTCACATTTCTAACCAATCTGACATTTCCCTCTTAAGAAAAATTCAAAATTAAGCTGTTGAATGTCTTTTCTTGCATCAGTGGGAGAGAACACAGTTCATTCATGCCGCTAAAGGCGACTTATTATGCTTCCTTGAACAGAAAGGTCTATGAGATATGCAAAACATGTTTGTTACATTTTCTTTAACAAAATCATTCTTATCTGTGCAGTTATACAACCATACATCTTTGAAAAGCAGAAATAGAGCAAGAATGCAGGAAGTGGTTTCTGGATGGTAAGTCCACAGAAAAATACCTGTCTTTTCCAGTAGCCGTTGTGCAGCACACACATACTGTAGGTAAAACCAGCTGGTCAAACGTCATGAAACTCAGGTTGGGTTGCTAGGTGACGGGCTGGGCTTTGTGGGGTTGCTATTTCTGACAATACATTCTGAAGGTTTTTGAAACGGGTCATTTTCCAAAAACCAAATAATATTAACTCACACTCAAGAAACGACTGTTTTTTTTTTGTTTTTTTTAAGTAGTAGTTGAGACACAAATGGAAGTACACTAACAGGAAAATTGGGAATTTTCCATAATATGTTCCTTTTGATGTTATTTTCTTACTCCTCAAGAACAGAGAAATATTTTTTTTACAGGGTTGCAGAAATGAATGACAACATTCTTGCAGATAATCTGCTCTCCTGTTCTCCATTTAGATTCTGCATTAGGTTTTCCTTCAATCTTTCCGAAGCCTTAATTATTTTTGATCTGTATTTGCTGCCCCGACCTGTTTCTTTTGATATATTTTCTTTAACACTTCATTTGCTCCTAAATTTGCTTATTGTCTTCTTGCGCTTGGATTCTTTCAGCACTACTCAGTTTCTCATGCTTTGCTCAGTCAAGCTATATCCTTATTTAAAATCGCCTGCATCTCCAATTTATTTTCCCTCCCTCTTCAAATCGTTTATGTGCATACTATATTTTTGTCTCCCTTGGCTCAAAGCTTAATGATAATAATCCTTTTTTCCCAGCTGTGTGTAAAACTGTCATGTTTTGCTTGCATCAAGAAAAGTGGCTTCATTTTACTGAGCACTATAAAACCCAGTGAGCTGTGTTATATCAGAGCAAGGTTTGTTTCCCCTGCAATTCTTATTGTTGCATAGCAACAAATTTGCTCTCCAACTTGCATTGCCACACACTAATGATCCTTTCAGTGAGTAATGGACCTTAAGGCAGGTTCTGATTTACTGCATTATTAGTGTCACATAGATTCAATTACACTTCTGAACGTTTTATTTTTTTGTTTGTTTGTTTGTTGCGTCACTTTTTCTGCTCCATTTTTGCTGCTCTTAAAAACCTTCAATGTTTTTATTCTAGAGTACATCTTCCTGTAATAAAGCCCTTCTCTATTGGATGAGTAATTATTTTTCCAAGGAGACCACAAGAGAAATTTGACTGATGTTAGAGGGAGATGTATGAGACCACAGCGTTTGCTTTGTTTAATCAACTTAATGCAAAACGGCAGCATCACTGCACTTTGATAACCAACAACAACAGGCTTCAAGATTTTGGTTGTTTACTGTCAATTTAAGAAAAGAGGATCTTTTAATAAATGTTTGGACAATCTCTGCCTGAAAACATTGAAATCTGATGTTAGTAAATTAGGTAGTGGAAATAAAAAACGTATTCACACACATGTACTTTAAATTAATGAAAAGCTTTCTTTTTCTCTGGGACTTGAACAGCTGTGTGAACTGATGCAGGATCTCATGTGTTTGTGTGAGGAAACAAGTGTTTGTGAAGCCATACAATATTAATGAACAGAACATTTCCGAACTGATAAACAACCTAGATTTATTATCCCCGAGAGAAGCTGATTACCTGTGAGCGAGAAGCAGCGTTGTCTCCTTCCCTTTGAGATGCATTTAGACTCTGATAAGAGAGTCAGACTGGAATAATTCTCCAAGGGAGAAATCTCTGTTTCTGGAGAAAGTTTTCAGAAAAGTTTTGTTTGGTTCTTTTTTTAGCGCCGTCGTCTCACAGCCGTTTCTTTATGGGGAAGACTTGTTGCCTGCAGCTACTACTATGTACTAACACTATGGATGTGTTGGATGTTGAAAGAAGAAACTGTGACATTTATTTATGTCTTTTTATAGATCTCTTTCAGTATCTATTAATATTTTTTTTTTTTACATTTAACCTTCCTCTCTGAACAACATGACAACCTAAACCGGTATTTTTTATGTCTTTAATTGTTCATCGTTCGCAGATTCATTTTTATGACACCACTATCTCAATCCAGCGTCCTTCCCTCAATCTTTAGTTATGAGGTGAAGCAGCAAATGCCTTTTCTACAGGGAAGGCAACCAGACTTGTTAAAGTTCGCCCAAAGCCAGTGAGCCGACTGTCTCTGAGTAATATGACCTCTGTATGTTGTTTTAAAGCCTTTGCCTGCAGTTTTTTAGATGAGAGGAAATATTTTTTTTGTTTTTTTGTGTCTCTAGTGGCCTTTATTTATTAGTAGCTGAAGAGGAAGAAGGGCAGAGAGAGAAGGGTTAGTCCAGAGGTCACGCTAGACTTCTTTTGCTGTCCGTCATTTTGACTAAGTGTCTAAACAAATCCTGTTTTGTTCTATTTTTACCCATTTAATTGCAATTCCTTTTTATTCTGTTTAATTTTCAACTAACTGAGCAGATAATACACATTGTGTCTACATCAAGCTGAATACATTTAACTTTTTCATTGGAGTGATGAAATTATATGCTTTGTGTTTTTGGATTTAGAAAGCAGATTCAGTAACATTTAGCAAGTTTCTCAGAGATTATGTTGCGTTAGCCTTGCTCAATTCTATATGAAAGAACAGAAAAATGTTTGAGACTCCAGGAGTGAGTCTGATGAACAAAACTAACACACATACACACCAGAGGACAATACAGGGAGCGTTACTTTGAGAAAAGCTTGCGGGAGACAATCAACCAGTCAAAGATGAGACCACCCCCTTGTTGTTTCATTATAGCACCATCTGATGTGACAACAAAAGATAATTTTGTCTAAAACATCATAGTCAAACTGATGTGAAGCTAGACGCACGTTTTTGTATTTATTGTTTGTTTAATGAAAATCGGATGAACAGTAGCAGGGGGTTAAAAAAACACAGCAGCTTTACTGGTTCTCTATAACCCACTCTGTCCCGAGTGAAGAAAAATTTCCATTTAGATTGGAATTAATTATCGGCTTTAACATTAGCCCTCCAAAATAAATGAAAAAAATAAAATATTCGTTTGTATTTTAACATTCAAGCTGCTTTCATTCGCAGGATTTGATGACTCATCTAATCACAATGAAACTCCAGACCAACTGCTGATTACATCTACAATTCATGAGTCAGCAGTGAAAACATGCATTAAAGCCGAAACTAATTTTGTTTTTCTTGTCGTCAGCAAACGCCTTCAATAATCAAAACGTGACCACAATTGAAGAAATAAATATTCATAAAGCAAGTCAAACATAATTGGTTTTATCATTCAGGAAAAGCTGTGCACAGTGAAATCTTGGGGATTGTTTTGAAATAAACTGAAATAAACATAAGAGACAAGAAAATGTAGCAATGACGACTGTAAATATTCTATGTTCTGTTTCAGGTGATGTCCCAAGCAGAGGGCCAACAGAAGAACCTTGTCCACTCCATTGACTCATTGCCCACCAAAGGCCCGCTCTCCTGTTTGGACCAGGACCTGCTGCTGCTCAAAGCCACGTCGGCTGCCACGCTCAGCTGCCTGGGAGAGTGCCTGAACATCCTGCAGCAGACTCAGAGCCACAGCAGCCAAGCGCCGCCTCAGTCCCATGCCTCCCAGCGTAACCGGGGAACCCCCTCTGGTGAGTCCGCAACGGGACCCATCCCGGTACTGTTACTGGAGCCCCCCATGGCTCCGTCTACCCCAACCCCCTTATCGTTTCAGTCTTCACCACCTGAGCCCAGCTACGGCGGCAAAGCCAAGCCGGGGCAGCTAGACTGTGGCTCGTGTCCATGCCTGATGGCTACGATGAACTTAAACGTTTGCAGTAAATGCTGTTGAATGTCGCACTTATATGTTTGAAAATTTTCACTTTGTACCATTTCTGTTTGTCATGTTTTGTCCGTGTTTGTCATGTTTTGTTGGTTTTTGTTTCGTCAGTGTCATCAGTCCCATTGAAATACCAAAAATTCTTAAAGTGGTACCAAGTTCAAGCATGAAAGAGGAGTGTGTATGAAAGGGTTGTTCACAGAACCCCTTTAAGCATGTCAAACTGCATGTCAGGAGAGAAAAATGGCCTTCTGTGAACGGGTAAACTTGAAATAAAAATCTATGCACTTTTAAATCTCCTTAAAGGATTAAATCTTTGCCAAAACAATCCACTCTGGTGCCTCAAATGTCAGCCTCCACCATGTTGAACCCGCTCTGTGCCTGGTCTAATAAAGATGTTTTGAATCATCTGAAGCTTGGGGGTGGTTCTATTTGGCAATAATAATTCAAATAAATATCTGGCAGGACTTCTTTAAAATGGAGTATCCAGTTAATCAGCTGCTGTGGACTAATCCTGTTTTCCCCAAGTAAAGATGCACATGTATAATCCAGTTATAGTGATCAGGTTGCTGTAGAAAAAGACCCATAAATGTTTTTTTCCTTAGTAAAAAGGATTGGATTGCATGGTGATCTCCTGAAGTGCTTTGGAGTAACACTTAATGCTCAGAAATTTGTTTGATGCTTCAGTTTCAAATTTCAGAGGAAATGGTTTTGCAGTTCACCTTCATAAACTGATTATTGGCTTTGATGCAATATCCATTTTGGGCTTTTATGTATTGAAGTTCTAATTCCAGTGTGAAACAGTCAGACAACAAGCAACTTTGAGTTTTAAAAATAACAACTTGGTGCACAGGTTGGAATTTATTGGTTGATTTATTTATTGTTTCCCCCCCATGTTTGATTAGCAAACTACACCTTGACCACAGTCATTTTGTAGCCATCAAAAAGTCCAATCTCTCTGGATATTTAAACACTTTTTTGGGTTTAATTGGTGTTTTTAAACTGGTTACTTTCCTGGTTCAGATAGAAGCTAAAAATGGTTCGCAATAAGGTTTGAAAGTTGCCGATGTTTAATGTTATCCGACCGTAAGCTGGTAGATTAAAATGTTACTTTTTGTCAATTTTGACTGGATTCTGGTTAAGAAAATGTTTGAATGAAAAGTAATCGCAATATTTTGATGAAGCATTAACCATTTTATCTTATCAAATAAGTCAAAAACAACTGATATTTTCATAACGTGTATTAAGGATCAAATTGAATTGTTGTGAATCTAAAATGTTTATCCAACCAAAGTGTAAACGGTGACGTTTCCGCAGCAATTCTTTTTTTGAATCCCCAAACCAGAAAGTTGTTCACTTTTGTCTCTGACCTTAAGAAGGTAATCTTGCATCTGTGTTTAGGAGGTGGGGAAAGTTCCCCCCTGAATCTGCCCTTCCTCACTGTCTCCTGGTCTTCTTTTTGCGCCAGCCGTTGCCGTACCCTGCAGGGGGTTGTGTGGAGTGGGACCGCCGGGCCGCAAGTACAAACCTCTTTCTTCCTTCCGCTGCCTTGCTGATGAGTCCCGAGGGGGTCCGGCTGCTCCCCATTTTCGGCATGTACCCTCCACACCTCAGTGAAGAGTACCTTGTTAGGATCCTCAGTTTTGCGAGTTTTCGGTGGCGTGCTTCACCAGCATGGGCTGCATCCTGACTTCATGCAGCTGATGGCGGGAGTTGCAAGAGAGGCGAATGGTTCACGCAGGAAAGCATTCCCAAGCATGAGGTTGCACTGAGTTTGGCTGGCACGTTGGCTCCTCAGATCACCTGTTGCTCCTTCAACAAGCAAATCAACCCATTGGAGTCAGCTCTAGTTGTGTCAAAGAGTAGAGAACTAAATTTGCTAAAAATAAAAATAAACCTGCCAGTCAAAAAGCAAAGAGCAGATGTTAAGGTAATGCAGCGAAGGATCTTCACTGCTCCCTTTAGCTCTTTCGGATCGCTCCGGTTTTCCTTCTGCCAATGCTGAAAAGAGCTTGATGCGACGCCCTCCCCCACTTCCACCAGCACACAGAGCATTTTCCTTTAAGGAAATGACAATCCATAAAGGAAATCTACTTTACTTTGCAAACCTGTCCCTGTTGCAACCTGACAAACTAAGAGGAGAATTTCTCTTAATAAAATCATTTCCTAGGAAAGTAACTTTGCAGTTACAAGATTACATACTCTGACCTGCAATCACTGGCCAGAAATGGAAGATAAAAACAATTGGAGAGATTTAGTGCATGACGATTTCATTGCATTGTTTGATTTGTTAGGCTTTTTGTCCACTTGCATGCCTCTATCCAACAATAACATTGGATAGCTCCTGCTCATCAATAACTCTGGTGCTTCATGGTGACTTACAAATGTCCCAGTCAAGATGTTTTATCCCTGATTTCAATTAGACTGATTAAAAATCGGAAACTGACTACGTTCCAGCAACAATGCATGAAGCTCACAAGAATGACACTAAACTTGAGCAAATTTAAGAGAAAACCAAGTTCAGCATGTTTTTGTTTTCACAAGTGAAGGTTTTATAAATCACAAACTGTGTTTTTAAATTCCTGCCAATGACTTGTTAATATATTACAGGTTTTTAACACTTAGATGGTACTGTTGTTTCTGAGCAAACATTTAGCAGGAGAGGAATCAATGCATATTCAAAAGGCACCTACAGGATTTATTGAAATAGTTGAAAAATCTGGAATTTAATTTTATATTTTGTACAATTTAGATATGGAAAATATTTTTAAAAATTCTCCTTCAGAAAATCTTCCCTTTTTTTATATAATAAAACTCTCATAATGCTTTGTAAATTAGGGTTGTTTTAATGATATTTAAATGACATACCTCAGTTTTGTTTTATCATATCATTGATTTTAATATTTTATATTGTCAGTATTTTGTTTTTTGACTTACAGATTGCACACTTCAGAAATAAATCCAAAACGTCTGTCTCTACAATGTTTGCAGTCTAAACAACTCTAGGCAAATCTTTTCAGTGGACCTGTGGTTCCTAAACTGGACCTAAATGCCAAACAAAACCCTGCTGTGTTCTGTTTCTTTATAAAATGGTACCAATGTTCACAAAACTCTTCTCAGAGCAGTGGTTTTAAACACTCTGCATGTTTTTAGATGTTTTCCTGCTGCGACACACATGACTTTAAAAACAAAAAAACGTAATTGACGGCTTCTGCAGCACTCAAATGCGTGCTGAGGAGAAAATGCAATCATCTGAAGTAGATGTGCTGGAGCAGAATCACGTCTAAACCATGAAGGATGGTGGGACCAGGAATGACAACCACAGCTTCAGAGACTTATTTACAAGTCCAAGAGTTATATATTTTGAATTAAAAAAGATCTGAGAAGAGAATCGGAAAATCAGAAGCCTATTTCAGCTTCATTTGTTTGGGAACCCTACAGATAATGAGCTCCAATTACCATTTAACCAGATAAAGGCTAATATTTTATACTCAAAGATCCAGGATGTTCTATAAAGTCTGTCTAAATATAGAAATCTGAGTGTAGGAGAAGATTAAAAATGTGCAGGTAAACATTACTGACCCTTCAGGTGGAGATAAAGATGCTCATGTCAGTTTAAAGCCGTCAGAATGTGTTAAATCTGATAAAGTAACCACTGGTGATGCATTTTGTAATGTTACATTTGAGACCTACTACACATAAGCACTTAATGTTATACTGCCATATTATATTTAAGCTGCACCCTAATTGTAAAATATAAACCTCTCACTAGACCTGCACCTAAAAGTCTGTCATAAAAGCTAATTTCAAACATCTTCTATTAACTATCCGCATCTTTAAAGCTCCAAATATCACAAATAACCTTTTTTAAATAAAAAAGAAAAAATATAAATGACATCTTGAACTCTTAAACTTTTCACTCGTCTTCCTGCACAGCTTTCTGTTAGTGCCTTACTTTGACCTGACAGCAGAATCCCTATCAGGAGCTTCTTCACACTTTTCAGTTCAGCTGGCAGACGCAGGCTGACCGGCGGGTCAACACCGCTTGGTTTGCACTGACGGATATCAGGAGGGAACGCATCGTGCATTACACCTTTCACACGATTTAAGTGAATGATGTGGACATGAGAAGGGCTTTTAAATAAAAGAAATCCTGTGATGTGGCCGCAAAGCTTTAAAATGAGAAGTATTTAGGTTATATTTAAGTCAAATGTGGATTGAAGTATCTTAAATGGATCATTGTGGATTCTGTTTCATGCAGAAGACACAAAATAATTGTTTTAACCAAGACAAATGATTTTAGATGAGAGTTTTAGGTTTGCGCTACGATAGCTAGATACTAATTACACAGCAGTATGTCTGTAATCTAACCTTTGTCACTAAATTTACCCATTTTTTCACTCCAATATTAAAACTCTTGACTTTTCTCCTTATTACGCAAATATGTCACTGAACTCGCTTAAACAAAATCCTCACCCCAGAATCTAACAACAATATTAACGATATCCGATCAGCCTGTCAGATTATCCAGCAAATCCAAACAAAATGCAACGAAACAGAACAAAAATAAAATAATTACACAGATTACACCAATATGTTTCATAACTACGAATTAAAGTTTTAACATTTTGTTCATTATGTTCACTAAAGAGTCAACTCTTTGACAACTTTTAACCTCCAGTGATTTAAGAGTCCAAGGATTCATTTTAAACCCATATTTCAGCATTCATAGAGAGAGTTCATTAAATGCAATATAAAAAAACTTTAAAATTCAGGCTTTTTGTTCTTTATAGGTCTGGCTGCTCTAATAATATGGGGAATAATTTTTGGTGCAATTTTAGACCCTCTTGAACGTGATGGTGTTCCTATTCTCCAGCTCTCTGTCCAGTGGAGCTGAATGCTCAATATGCAGTAGGTGCAGGATGCTAAAATCTTTGAAAATTGAGGCAGTTTTGAAGCCAAAAGCTGCTTCAAAACTCTAAAAAGGGCTATTAAAGCTAGCTAGTGAAGTAGCTTGTAAGTTTGTAAATCAATAGGCCCATATTTTAATCATCTTGGTAAACAACATTTTTCCATTTTGTTTACTTTAGTGCCAAATTTCTTACCCTTGTGTGCAAGTTTATTCCACCCAAAAATGGAGCAAATATATCAGGAGAATAAAAACAATCATAATTTCTTGCATTTCCTTCAACATTGGCCTTATTCTACCAAAAAATAAAGCAAATAGTGCATCAACAATACAGAGAGCTACTATATGGTGCCAGAACTGCTCCGCTGATGCAGAACCACAGAGAAAATGTCATTTAAATTTATAGCGACCACATTGGGGAGTCCTTAAACAGAACAAACACGCTTTTTAAGCATGTGCACTGTGTGCTTACAACACACAACAAGCAATTATTTCTGAAATTCAAGATGCGTCAGACAGACGAAGCTGCTGTGGTGCAGCCGACCCAAAAGTAGATGAATACCAGCATGTGTGTGACTCATGAAGGTAGGAAAAATCATTTTGAAAAGATAGCAGTGCTAAAAAATAAATGTGCAACAAAACCGCAAATATCTTGAACACAAAAAGAAAATTATCTTTTGTGTTTTGCATAGCCTCATTGTTTCTGTTTTTCTTTTTTAAACACAGACTTTATGTTTGGGTTTACATTGTTGCCCATTATTAATAGTGTTTGTACAAGCTTCTTTGTTTCCATGCCATGACATTTAAAAGGTCACCACATTTTTTTAAATCCCATTTGCTTCAGAGCGAATACATTCTGCTGCGCCTGCTGTGCACTGCTGCTTCTAGAGATGTTCAATGAAGCCTTTTTCCTTACTTGCAAGCTTTTCCAACGTGATTACCAAACCGCTGCCTTTTCATCTCAGACTTTCGCTTCAGATTTTTCCAGAAGGATAATTCCCAACATAAACGCATCATTTACTCTGAAATATTCTTGCATTTTGTTCCAGTTCTAGTCACACATTACCTCAAGAATGAATAGCAAAGCCTTGCAAAAGAACTTTTTCACGTTTTATGTTAGAGGCAATACTTCTGTATTTACAAAAAATATCTTAAAAATGTGGTGTGCATTTATTTTTAATTCAACTGAGTCAATACGACTTTGCTTTGCTCATAAGAACTGAAAGTTTTGCTCGTTCTTCACAAATCAGCTCAAACTCAGTCAGATTAGATTGAAAGCAGTTCTGATCAGCAACATTTTCAAATCCTGCCCCAGATTCTCAATTTTTTTGGATATGGACTTTGACTAGGCCAGTGTAGCGCATAAAAAGGCTCTTCTTTTGATTGTTCTCCTTGTCCGGAAACACATGCCAGACATGTAGGTTTGTAGGTGAGCCACCCTTGTTCCTTTTTCAGACGATGTAATGATCAGAGCTCTGTGAGGATATTTTATAATCTAAACTTTTATTATTCTTTTTTTGTGTTTATTTTTGACCTGCCTGCAGGGTTTCTTGCTCTTCATGATGCTAATTGTTTACAGATATTTTTAATCTAAGAAACCTCTGAACAGATGAATTTATATTGAAATTAAATTGCAAACAGTTGGACTCTGTTTAATAGTTACTTGACATCTAAAGGGAGTTTATTGGATTATAATTTATTTGGCATTGTCAAAGTAATAGGAACGAGATATACGTATGCATAACCCTGTTGCTATTAATCGGTTAATCACGTAATGAATTAAAATGAGCTCTATAATTTACATTTTGTTTAGAGACATTATAATCCATTTTATTCTAGTTTTGGTTGTGTGTGGTTTTATATTTTTATTATTTTTGGTTGTTGTGTTTTATATCTTCCAGTTCCAGTATTAAGTGTACAAATTAAAGTTTATTGATCTTTATAAGGTGGCCTAGCATTACTATCCCATTACCATTATGTTACTTTAAAATGGTCTCAAAACAACAATATTATTGTTTATTGCAATAATTACTGGGACAATTAATCGTCCAGCAAAATGTGTTATTGTGACAGGCCTACATTATGCATACCACATTGTTTTAGATTATTATTTGTAAGCTAAATGAAAAATCATGTCCTTTCTCTCTTTGCTTCATCTTCATGCGTCAATTATCCAAAACGTTTTTGGTTTCGGTTGTAACGTGAAAAAGTTCAAAAGATGTACTTTTGCAAGGAACTGTTTCATTATTGCTGGACTGAAGTCAAATTTGTAGTCGTTCTGTCGAGTCATGGTAACAGGAATGACTCGACAGTCATAGTGGATATGCCACCAAGTCAATCTAATATCAAAAATGAAACAAACAATTTTGCACATAATTTCCTGGTGTCTGAGCTCCATCAGTCAACTCACACCTTTTAATCCTGAATGTCAGATGCAAATGGAAGATAGCGATATGAGTTTTCTCCGTTGTCTCTTATGATTCCTTCAGTGCAAAGCCAGCCGTGAATTTTTGTCCTGCTTTTGTGATTTAGTAGCTTGACAGCAGAGTCTGATCCTGCTTTTCTGGGTTTTTCTTTCTTTTTTTTTTTCTGTTTTTTTTTTGATGCAGATGGTGTTCCTGTGTGGACTGTACCAAAGTCGCCCTCAGGCGAGCAGCTGAAGAACGGAGGTCTGACTCCTCTACAATCAGCCGAGCGCTCCCCGGCCCTCAGGAAAAGGAGTCTGTCCCCTGGTGCTGAGGTGAGATTCACGATGTTCCACTTTCACTTTCTCACCTCTGGATTTAGTCTGTCATCTTGGTGTGGCATGTATTGTCTAAAACTGCTGCCATATTACCTTCTGTGAAAACAGTTGTTCAAGGAAATCTTTTTTCTGTCTTTTTTGAAATCTAAATTGGGGGAAAAAAATCTCATGCAGGATTTTATGAATGTCGGTATTGTGCTATCTTGGCCTGTTACAGTTTACTTGTGTAGTTGGAGATTGGAAACACAGCAGTAAAGATCAGTTTCTGCATCAGAATCTAAAATTTGTATTTATTGTTTATTAGGATCAGGTCTTCCTCTGCATTCTTCATCCATTATTCATCACATATTATCCATCCATCGTCTAGATTTGATGCTTTAATCTTAAAATATGGATCAAAAATCAACTGGGAGCTCTTGAAATGGGAAGTTTGCTTATAGCAAAGGTTAGGGTGTATGTGATAAAACAGTTTGGTTGCTCCTTGAAGCTAAGCTATTGGTTAGTTTGAAATCTTTCAACTTGCTCCATACTGAATGTGCTTCATTGCATTGAGTGTAGGATCTATTTATTTATCCATATCAGCTAGAAATCATTGTTTGTTATTTGCATTTTTATTTTAGATTGAACAATACATGCAAAAAAAGTTTGGATTTACTTACTTCCTAGACTAAAATGAGAAGCTGATATTATTATTTTTTGTTCTTTTTTCCGTTCCTGGCTGTTCAAAAACATAGAAAAAGACAAAGTTTAACACATTATCCAAAAGTCACATTTTCAATGTTCTTATGTTCTGTTTCTAAAAACCGTCCAAGCATTTACTTACTGTTTTTTGGCACTAAGTAAATGTTTTTTGGCAGTAAGTAAATGTTTTTTGGCAGTAAGTAAATGTTTTTTGGCACTAAGTAAATGTTTTTTGGCAGTAAGTAAATGCTTTTTGGTGTCTGGAAAACGAGTTGCTTCAAAAACTTCCTGAATATTGAGCCACTGTCGACAGATGCACTGTGCTGTAACCTAGCAACGCCAGCCAGACCTAGTTCCGTTACCTAGCAACCTAAGCAGAGGTCCAGCAGATTTGCTCAGCCGGTTTTATCGCTGTATTCGCTGTACAATGGCTGCTGGAAAAGAGAAGTGTTTTGTTGTTGACTTACCATTCAGATACCACTTGCTGCATTCTCGCTGACTGTGCAGGAGGCTCCACTTCTACTTTTCAAAGACGTAATAATTGTTTATCGGTTTGCGTCCATTTTCATGTGCGAGTGTAAACGCTGAATTGGGAGGGGGCGTGACCAGCAGCAGTTTGTTTGGATTCTGAAAGGATCTCAATTATCTAAGAATGATTCTGTGCATAAATGTAATGAACATGTTTTGTAAAGAGCATAGACATATTCTAACCTGTTCAAGGAAGCATGATAGGGCACCTTTAAAGTTGTTGCTTGCATTTAATGTTTTGTCATGTCCAGATTTATACAGGAAGGATATTTAAGTTTATAAACCCAGAGTTTTAAGAACCATCAGGTTTTCCTACAGATATTATAACATAAAAACAACTTTTAAGATGTAAAATGTTCCAGTTGAATAAATCTGACAGTGTTAAGGAGGAAAGGATTTCTTTCCATCTCTTGTGGTTGTGGTTGATGCCCAGTGAGAGGAGCACTCATCTGCTGTGGAGGTTTTAGCAGAGCTGCTGTCAGAGAAGTGGGTCACACAGTGGAGAGGTGGGACTGCGCTGGTCCCAGGAGGTCCTCACACGTTCCTCCCTCACTGTCTGCTGCAGAAATGGACTGTCACAGTCCGGACCACCCTGGGTCACTATCAGAACACAGTGACAGCTGTTGAAAGCTTGATGTCCTCCTTTTGCTTCATAACCAGCCACATACTAAAGTAACATATGTAAAAGATGGTTTTACACATTTATGCCTGATCATGCTTACGTTAATCCACTGACTCTTATTTTCCTCTGTAAATGTTTAGTTTAGTCAATGAAACTCACTGTAAATCCTATTGTGATTTACAGTTTCAATGTGACATAATTTAGTCTTTTTAATAATTAAATATTGTCTCTGTAATTTGACTTTAATTTGCAGCATGTCCTTTAAAAGTATTAAATCCATGTAACTAAAATTATAGCATTAAAATGTCTTAAATCCCTAAAAAGGGCCAACGTACACAGGTCTTAAATTTTGTGGTAGTAGGACTATTTAAGCTCATATTCTATGTAGTTAATTTTGTTTTTCAGGCAAATCTTTGGGTCCCATGCAGACGTAATATACCCTTGCTACGTAGCAAGGGTTTGACAAGTGTAAATTATAACCAGTTTGCTAGACGACATTTGTCTTCACCAGTGGCTCACATCTGGTGCTAACTCATACGATGCTACATTTATTCTGTACAAAAAGTCTTGGCACTATTACTTTATTGTCATGATACAGGTCTTAAATTTAAATTATAATGGTTTAAAATTATTTTTAGTGACGTTTTTATCATTAAAGGTTCTTTTATAATCAAGTTTATTTACAAATGTTGCAAAAACAACATTTGTAACAAGAATTAGATGTGACAATTCAAGTCACTGAAATAAATGAGATGACTCTTACAGACACTTGGCTAGGAGCCACTGGCCATCAGCATTTTTCAGACTTTAGAGAGGATATTTGTTGCCTCACTCAAGCAGAAAATTAATGAATGCCGACCAGAATCTGGTCTATTGTTGCTCCTAATTGGACAACAACCACCTGTGCTGAGTGGCAAATTAGTCGTGGTTTAGCATAACAGAAATCGCTGTCTCATTTCAGCTTTAAACTCTAATTGGTGCAGAAATCACATTTAATAATGTTTATATGATGATTTAATTGAAGAATAAAAAGCTTTTCAAGTCAACCTGGTCCTCCCAGCCTGGTGTGAAAACATAATTGCCTCCTTTGTTAAATCATGAATTTCTTGTGACTAACCATATTCTTTGGTTCAATTTAATAAGCTGCATTCATGACTGATTTCTGCCCGATCTGCAAAGTCAAGGAATCCCTTAAAAAGAACCTTTTTGACGACCGAGCCATTATGTCCTGAAGTGAAGAACTTCAAGAACTGAGAAACAAAATGACGCTACTAAAACTTAAATATTCTGTGGACTGAAATGTTACGTTAAACATAAAATTAACGTATGATTTCAGAAAAAGAAAATCTTACTAGCAGTGGTCTGTTAGATTTTCCAACCCTCAGATTCAACTTGGGTTTTCAGTAGGCCAATAATCTAAAATAAACCTTTGAGTTCACCTCTGAATGGCTCAGAAATCTGTAGTGGTCTAGTTAAAGTCTGGATCCCAGCTGTTGCTGCCAAGGTTTCTCCACACAGTGACAGGTTGCCTTTTCTTCTTGGATAAATGAGAACATCTGATAAATACAGTTTGCATTTACTCCGGTTGTCTTTTTCTGTATGGTTTGATAATCTGAAACATTAAAAATGTGTAAGTTTCCCAAAGGACAAATGTTTTTTCATGACACTTTTAAAACATTCTACATAAAGTATAATCAATGCATGACTACAATTTATTAATCCCAGAGGAAAATTTCCATAGAGAAAGATATTTAACTTTTTTTCTTGTCATGAGAGAAAGATTTATGGCCGACAAGTCAGCATTTCGTTGCTAGGTTGCTCTGAACGTCCCCTTGGTCAAATGTTACGCTTCTTTCATTAATTGTCAAAAGCCTGATGGATGCTGTTGTCAGATGTGCTGACACTCATTTCAGTCTAACTGCAAAATAAATTAGATAAGAGACGGAGGAACATTTAATCCTTACTGTGGGATGGAAATCTGCTTTATCGCTGGAAACATAATCTGAACCCACAGAGATCAAAAATAGAGTAACATCTTCATTTTGTGATCAATTTCTGTTGACGTCTGAGACAAAACAAGAGATAAAAGAACAGTTCATGTGGCTGACTGTTCATGAACAGCCTAAATCTATTAGACTGTTCTAAAACGTCTAATAGATTTATGAGTGAATGATTAAAGGGTTACTAGTAAAATTTACATTAAGTGTCTAAGACTTGTCTTAATCGCAGTTAACCCACATTTATTCCCATTGAAGTATTTTGAAATTGTGCTACAAATGAGGTTTTTAAAGGTTATTAATATTTTTGATAATAATCTGAGCGATTCGTTTTCCTTCTGTGACAGAGGAAATATTATTTTAGTGTCAAGTGTAGATAAAGTTGAAGTCTTAGATCCTAGTAATGATCAGATTGTTTTTGTTATTTATTAATACATAAAGTCATAGCGCTGAAGGTTAATGTATTCTCTTCTCTTTTTCTCTTTTTTTTTGCCATAACTGAAACTAAATTCAAGTCATGCTTCGTAATATCTGACTTCATTACTGTCAGGAAAAATGACCCTGAGATGAGTGAGGTGCATTGCAGACATTACTCCACCTTGACACGGATGTTTAACTTTCAAAGTGGGATTTTTTTTTGGCCATCATCCATAAGAATAACTGATGTCCAGTGTGAGTTATTTGAAGTTTAGCCCTGTGTGACGGGGACAGAAAGGAGAGATGAGAGCAAACTTTCTTCAGCTGCAACTTCATTCATCAAGATGATGCTTCGATAAAAACGAGCAAAGTCCTGAGTTCTGGAGTGATTTATTTAAAGTTTGTTGCACAGATATGGAGAAGTAAGTTTGCCATCTTGTGGTGATGAAAGATAATGCAGATGAAATAAAAACCTGAATTTTCTGAGGGTTTCATGAACGCTATAACTACAAACAATAAAATTAAACTTATTCTTATGAAATTTCTTTCATAATTCCCTTGTCTGCTCATAGTGTAACTAGGTGACAATCTTCCCTGTCTGTCAGTAAAGTGTTTATCCTCTAATCTAATGAGCAGGCACAGCATCAAGGCCTAAAGTGCATTACATCAGAATAATGAAGGTTTCCTGTTTGAATTATGTAGCACCGCTGTGGCTTTTCATATTCAGTCTAAATATGCAGCAAGCGGAAAGGGAGATCAGGGCTGCTGCGTGACTGTGGAGAAAATGGAGAGAAAATTGCTGCCCCTTGCAGAAATCTGTTGGCTCTATGCATGAGCAACAGCACCAGTGCATTTACTTACCATATATTCAGGCTGTCTTTCCATAGTTATGAGCTGATTCAGTGCAGCACATATAAACATTCTCAGTCACCTTCATTGGCATTGATAAACTGACTGCACACCTTTCATTTTATTAAAAATCTACCCTAACGTCTACAGTTTAAGGTGGAATTAGCTATATGAACGGAAAAAAGACAATATCAGGATAGATTAGAGTTATAACATCCAGCAGGAGCTAACATGAAACATAGCTAACGTGTAATATAGCCTGACAGAAACTCAAAATATTTTAGAATCCCCTGATGAATTTCTCTATTTTTTTCTGTCGCCAGCAGGGGGGAGCAAAGTAATCCCTGCCTTTTTGTTTTGTCTGTATCCACTCCATGTTTCAGTAAATGAGATAAAAGACTAGTAAAAACTTAAACTGTAGTACATAGGGATATTTTTAGATACTTTTTTAGCGACATCAAACTAGAAGTTCAACGTCTGAATGTGGCATTCATGAGTCACTTTGCTCTTTAGTCCTTCCTTTGTTTAGCCTTAAATCAAACACTTTTCTGTTTAACACTTTTCGCCATGATCGTTTTCCCTTCTACTCATGTTAACACTGAAAAAAGTTAATGTTTTAATCATTGCACTGCATAAAAACGCTGAAAACATTTCCATAATAGTGAAGGCAGAAATGTTAGTCACTGCAAACTTAGTTTGTTCTTGGCTTCAAATTTAATGTTTATAAAATTCAGGAGGCTCCATTATATGCTTTAAAGTTATTATTTAGATAAGAATAAAAAAATGTGTTACTTGTCATTCAGATATGATTATTGACAGGCTTTGGTTAAATTATGTGCAGTAGTATTAAACTTTCAGGCATTTTTTTTAAACTTGTGCTGGTCACTTTACTGTTTTGAACGCTTGCAATATGGATGCTGGGATCAGACTGTAAAGTGGTTGTTAATTCCTGAAAACCAGCCAGTCACTGAATTGAAACGATTCTGCAAAGTAGAGCGGGCCAAAATTTCCTGCAGCACGTAAAACGCTCCATGCCAGTTGTCGTAAATATTTGATGGCAGTTGTTGCTTCTAAAAGTGACATTTTTTCAGATTGGACCAGGCTGATCTGGATAGTTGTTTTTTCAATAGATAAATAAAATCATAATTTTAAAATATATCTTTGTATTACATATGTTTTTTAAAAAAAAAAGTTTGATAATCAGACAAATTTGTGTGCTTTTAAAAAAAGCAGTAGAAGGAATGCATAAGGGTGCAAATACTTGGAGATAACAGACATATTTCTACATTTCTGTTAAAATCCAATGTATTAAAAAACTAAAGAAAAAATACTTTTTTCTAAAGTTTAGGCAGCTCAATGAAGTCATATTCTGCCATTTTACACTCAAAGCTACTTTGTATTCTGTCTCTGGGTGAAGTGTCTGTCTGCGCTTTTTTTTTTTTTTTTTTTTTTTTAAAGAATAAAGGAAATTTCTTTCTTAAAAAACCACAAGCAATTCACCTGGTCAAGTATAAAATTGAGTGTTAGTGTGTTTTTTGCTTGTCAAAAATCAGAGCAGCTCAGTGTCACAGGAAGTTGTAAGTGAAATAGGTTTATTAGCACTTATTTTGGGACTTTTAACTTTACCCAGGAACGAGATTTAACAGTATAGACCGAGAACTCCTTCATACCTTCTTGTTCCACTGGCAGATTATTTGACTTATAGCTAGTACTTTTTCATCAATATTAAGGAATTATTGACTTAAAACGAGCTGAAAAGTTACAGCACTTGGAATAAGACACAACTAACTTACAAGTAAGGTATCTGCACTAGATATATTCCTTATTATGCCTTTATCTGTACAAACCCATCTTTGTTCTGAATCAGCCACAAATCTCTTCACAGTACAATAACACTTCAGTTTTTGTTAAATATCTGATGTTTTCATACCTTGTCATACAGCACTACACTATCTGATAATTTTCGTCAGCAGAGAGATTCTTTCTCTTTCCCAAATTGTTTGTAACCTGTGGCCTGCTTAATAATGTGGAACATCCTTCTTAAGTAGATTTCCTTTAATTGAGCTCACCAGACAAACTAATCAACCCAGCTCTCTGAAATTAATTATAGTGATTCAAAGAGCCCTGATACACAATACCATCTATAAATTTAATAGCACAACAAAAAATGTAATCTTTATTATACTTTAATCCAATTTGCATAGTAATTGGAACACGGCGTATAAGCCGCATGGGGCTACAAGCCGCTGGTATCTCCACCGCTCTCGGTTTTCTATTAGGACCCAGCAGAGGGCTGCGTCCTGATAAATCTGCTGGATTTCTCCAAAGCCGAACCATGGTTTCGTTCACGCCGAACTTACATGCAGCGGCTCTATTTCCCTCCTGTACTACCAGGTCGATAGTCTTCAACTTAAAAGCTGCATCATAGTTTGAAGAAATTTCTCCGTCGTGCCTGCTGCTGCCATGTGCTTGTTCTAAATGAAAATAAGCACTTTTTGCTTTGATTTCCAATTTTGACTTCCAATGATTCACTTCCTGCTGAAGAGCCCCCTAGTGGTTGAAGAAAAATCCACAGAAAAGCGGCTATAAGCCGCATGGTTCAAAGCGTGGGGAAAAAGTAGCGGCTTATAGTCCGAAAAATACGGTAATGCAATTAAATCTTTTCTCCAGAGGTAACGAATGCATTAGACTAGGTGAACATTTCTTAAAGATATGAATGGCTGTTGTATTAAATGTTTTACACGGCTCTATGTAAACTGCAGAGTGCTTCAGTTCCAACTTCCTTTGATTCAAATGCCAAACAGCAGCGCGGACCGGAAGCTCTTCAGTATCGGCCTGGATACTGACTTTCAAAGCATCTCTGACATTTAACTTGGAAAACGTGGCTAAAAAAACAGAAACACAGTAACTGAATCAGTCAGTGTGTTCAAATAGCTCGCTCTTTCAGCCTGCGAGCCTTATTTATTGGAAAGTGCACAGAGACGAAGTTCACTGATTGTGTGGCTAAATGTCAAACAATAAAGCGGGTGGAGTGTGTTTAATGTGGCTGCCTGAGAAAACAGATCTACTCACCTGCAGAGTTTCAGAGAAAATGCCAGGAAAGTAGAAATAGGGGTCAGAGGTTAAGAGTGTATGTCAAATTTTTTATTCACTCAGCTATATGCAGAAGGAGGCAGGAATACAGTAAATGTGTAAATATGGAAACATTTGAACCGAGCATCAATGGTTTGTAGATTAAAACAAAAAAGCAATAAAGTAAAAAGTCTCATCAAATTTGACAGTAAAACTCTTTAAGTTTCAATCTTAAATCAAAATTTGTCTTTTGCAGAAAAACGTTTTTGTTTTGTTTTTTATAACGACTCACTTTATGATGTTTGATTTGCATTGATTTCTGTGTGTATCAGTACAAAAGGTAGATTGTAGTTAACCATCCATCAACTTGTATCTTTTTTAAAATGTTTGATTTCAGCTAAAATGATAAAATATAGACATTAAAATGTTGTTGCACTTGTGGAGGAATCAGAATCATCAGGTCAAAACTAAATGAACAAGAAACTGGAATTAAATATGAAGAAGTCTCTGCATGCAGAAGACTGTAGCACCAACATGTGACCCTGCATGGATCAGTTTAAAAAAGAATATAGCCTGTGGAAAATAATAGCTTAAATAAACTAAAGACATGGAAACTGCACCTCTCAGGTTACAGAAGTAAAGAAACTTTTATCAGCACACAGTTCATAACTTTGCACAAATCCTTTTTCAAAACAATTAAATTTCTAAAGTTGTTGCTTCAACTAAATATTCCGTCTGAAATTAGCAGGAACTGCATTTTTTGGAAACATTTTTTATACATTGCCAAAAAGGTAAGAATCCTGTGGGTAAAGTGTTTAGACTTTTATTTCTTAAAAATGATAAAATATACATTCACGTTACTTTGGAACGTGAATGTAGTTTGTAATAAGTCTAATGAGAATTGAGTAAAGATCTTTATAGATATTTTAAAATTAGTTTTATATATTAATTGTGCTATTTACGAGCTATAACATGAGGCCATAAAACTGAGGCATTTTAAGTGTGGACACAAGTAATGTTGAAATGTTAGCATCGAGGTAACTTGACTCAGATATTAATGTTCACTTCACAAACACATTTGAAAGCATGATCTCTTGTTCATTTGTTGTTTTTTTTACTAAGCAGCAGTTTAGCTGTAATTTGTAACAATTAAAGAAAAGTGATTGTACCAGTTGAATTGTGCACAACAAATAAAATCCGCTTGATGAGACGAGATGAAGGATATTTAGGTTAGCAACCAAACCTTGGTCCTAAATATAAAAAATGGATCCTCTTACTCCAGTCTCTCCTGTAAACAATTACGGCTGATATTGCTGAAGAGGTGGAATTGTTAACATTCTTTGTTGGAGGAGCTTTCTACCCTAAGCAACCTTTAATATTTCTCAAAGCCGACGGCAGAAAGAAGCGCAAGGCCGGCTAAGTCGGCAGTAATGCAGGCGCGGCGTTGGACCCTGATGGTTCAGACAGAGGCTGAGCTTCAGGGCAAAGCTTTCGATTTACCGGTCGATGTACAATCCAACCCCTCACCCCTGGTCACTAGCTCTTTAAGTTACCTAAAGGACGAGGTTATGGATGCATGCAGCTGGAATTGGTTTCTGCTGTGAGGTTCAGAGGGAAGAGGCTGCTCCTTTGTGTGGAAACTTGGACAGCTCTGGTATCTGGCTTGCCATTTGGGCGACCAGGCTTCTCCTGAGTTAACAGTTGATTATATTAAAGTACATCTGCGCAAAAACGGAGCGGGAGCTAAACACCGATTTGAATGTGATTAAAAATCCAGATGGAGTTTTTCTAGAGAATCTGAATGAGGGAATCCATTCAGACTGAAGGAAGACTAGAAGAGGACATCGTCTGTCCAACATTTCTGTTTTCACATGAATGGAGAAAAGGTGGAAGTCACCATGAGGAAAAACCAGAAAGACAACCAGCTCAAACTTGTAGCTGTTTGAAACTACAATAAGACTTTGAAGCAGCAGCTTGAAGAGACTCGGCCTTCCTTCAGCGCCCAGGAGGCTGAGATGGAGAGCTGATGAAACGGAATAGCAGATCGTCTGAACGAAAAGACAAGGAGGAAAAAATGATGAAGAATATGGGAAAGAGAACCCAGTCTGACCACTGCAGAGATAACGAGTAGTAACCTCAAGAAGAGGTCTAATCGGAAAATCCAAAATTTCTCCTTTTGTCCAATTTTTTTTTTTCCTACTGAACATTTACTTGAGAATTTTTTTTTTTCTGTAAGCCTTTAAGCTAAAATATTCCTTCATTTGGTCTGAAAGAATCCAGCTCAGTTCTGCATAAAAAGGAGACATCATGAGGTCAACGTAACTTTATCTACAAGCACTAATCTTCTCTTTGTGATTTCCATTTTAGGAATTAACTTTTTTTTTTCAGGGCAGAGTCTTTGCTGCTCAACATCTTCATGAGTATTTTATAAAAAACAAGTTTCTCTCTTTCAAGCTCTAAACCAAACTGCTTTTTATATTGAAGAATGGCCAAAGTTTTATCAAGTTATATCATTTTTATATATATTTTTTATGATTAATATTGTGTAATTCCTTATTACTGTCGCTTTGTAAAGTCTTTAACCACAAGTGATTCTGATGAAAGAATGAGCCACTTTTCTCTTGCTTCAAGTTTATTAATGTTACAACTTTTACAATTTTTAATTTATTTAACGTTTATGTAATCTGGTACGCCGACTGTTCCAGTCATGAGGTGCAGCAAAGTATGCTCTAAATTTGTACAAGTAATGAGTACTCCACAGTTTCTAAGAATAAATTATCATTTTAATGACGACCTGTTCAGAAAACATTAAACCATCATACAGTAGAAAACAGAAAAATATCACAAAATAGAGAAAATAAAAATAATAGACTAAATTATAATACACATCATAAGTCAACAGTTTTAAATGCAGGTACATTGATCATGTGCTATAGTTTTTACTAAGTAGATAAAGGTTAATATTGAAGTTGGTGTACTGAGCTTTAGTGGGTTTTTTACAAATTGTTCCAGTCATTGGGTGCAGCACAGTTAACTGAGGATTGGCCCAAAGATGATGGTGAGTTTATCAGAACTTAAAATGTGAGTATTGTTGGAAATATTGATGAATGAGTGAAGGTATTTACCAATCATAGTTTTACAGACGCGTGAATGGAGTGATGGCCAGTTTACAAGTGAGTATAGATGACATGGTGGCAGTAGTAAGAAAACAGATGGCAGAGTGATGGATGACATCATGGACTAGAAGCAGATTTGTAGGTGAAGATTGTCATTTTCACCAAACTGCTTTGCGATAGGGGAAAACTGAGTCTTAATTTGACTTTTGGAAGTATTGTATTTACATGAATGTCAAAAGAGAGCACACTGACAAGCCATAGACATCAGTATTTATATGAGGTGATGAGCTGAAGTGATAAACCATCCACAAATTAAATGTTGATATGGGAGGCGGTGTGAGATAAATTCCAGATAAAGAACTTATCCTGTTTGTAGCACGACTGCTGATTTGTTATTTTGACAGTAAAGACGATTATTTGATCATCTGCAAACTGATCACAGAAGTGGAGATGTTCAGTGGGGAGATAAAAGCTCTGAGGTCATGTGAGCAGGGGAGCAACGGGAGGAGAGCGGAGGATTAAAACGGGAGCAGCTGGAGGATGGGAGGGGACGGTTTATGACGTCATGGGGACTTTCCCTCTGCTCCCCTTCCTTTTTTTCAGAGTGGGTGGTGGGCAGAGAGGCAGTCACGCACAGCAGCTCAGCACCGTCTCTTAGCATCTCTCTGTGGGGAAGGAGCAGGACTCCTTTCAGACGGCTGCCCACCAAGTCAGCAAATTCAGATGAAGAGGAGGAAGTGTGTGTTATTTTTTTCCTGGGGGTCCCGTCAGACCTTTAAACTCGTTAAATGACCCAGACCTGGACAGGCGTCCTGCCGGCTCCTTAACAGGATTTGACGCTAACTGGAGCTTTTACCCAGCAGCTTTCCTGTTTGCGGACCACTTCCCTTCCTCTTGGTGGATTGAACAGTCGGTGGCGTTCAAACACGCCGGTACTTTTTCCTTTGATTGGAGATGAGATCCAGCTTCATGCAGGTCAAGCCTGTAGCGTCACATCAGTGCAGCGTGAGTGTTTGATCACTGTTCACATCTGCTTAAACTACAGACTGAAATGCTTATCCAGCATTTCCAGAGTACATTAGCGGTTAGCAGCACTGATCGGAAATGGAAAGTACAGAGCTTGTTCAACACTGAGCATTGATGCAGTCTTCATAAATTATTGAACAAACCAGACTGCAGGGCTTGTTGTGGTAATCACATTAAACAGCTGAAATATTTACAAAGTGCTTTTTGAAACATTGAAAAGAAGGAAATACCAACATTTTCTCACTTTTACACACTACTGGTGGCAGTTTTTGATTTGGGTCATCCTGGTGGATGACCGGGGCGTCATTAGTAAGAGGCGTTGGGGCGCACAAGGAGATGAAACGTAACTGAACAAGTTTTCTGTTCAATATCTTAACAAGTGTTTATGCTCTAGTTTATTGTGAACATATCTTTGTACATTTGAAATAAGACAAAACTAACTTAAAAGTAACTTTTCAGCAATATATAGGAGCTTGTTTTAAGTTAATAACTCTTTAATATTAATGCAAAAGTTCTCACTATTTAAAAAATAATCTCCACGTTGGACAAGACATTTCAACTTATAATATAGGACAAATGTCTTGTTCCACTGGATGATTATTTAATTTATATCTATTATTTAAATATTCCTGCTGAGTTTAAGTTGATAAACAGTTAAACTTTTCTGTTTTTTTCTTGCAGTGGAAGAATGTAACTTCTCATCTATTTGCATTATATTCAGTTGAGTTTAAGAGAAAAATGTTGCTGGATATTCTGCTCTATCTCTGAGATTTTATGCAGATTGAAAATATTTGACAAAGTAGACGTAATCTACATGACTCATGTTTTTGCCACTTGTGCAACCAACTGTAAATTAAGGGCAAGAAGCTGTTTTGAAATTGCTTCAATAGCTGCTAAGTGTACACACACGTCCCCATATTTATTGTCATCTTATTTTGGAATAACTCGGTTACATAAGTGTGCTCACCCACCATTTCCTGTATTTTCAGAAAGTTGGGTTGTAAGAAAAAGATATTTTCTTCCGAAGATTAAATCCTAACAGAACATCTAGAGTCTCCTAAAGCTTTGAGAGATAATATGCCTTGATCAGGAGTCAAAACGTATTATCAATTGGACGATAAATTGTTCCAGTAAATATTGACATAAATGATAATTCTAAAAATGTTTTGAGATCATTTGCAAGTATTAATAATCTTATATTACTGGAAGTTTGTGCTTCTAAAGACAAACTTTAATTTCTCAAGGAACACTTAACCCTGACACTGTAGGATACTTTCAATATCCAACACAAAACACAACCTAATACAAAAACTTCAAACAAGAGAACCCATAAATTAAATGGATTATGATGTTTGTGTAAACAAAACTGCCCTTCAAAAAATATTTCTCATCAGAATGGAGCTCATGTTGATTCATTGTGCAGTTAATTGTTTATTCAGAGTTATTCTTGTGTGCAGCTCCGGGTTTTAGCACCATTTTGATTCCAGAGCTGCCCAGTTCTGTTGGCTCAGATTCAACTAAGTCTTGAATCATTCTGCAGATATTTTGGTCCACATTTATGTGGCCTCATGAGACAGCTGCTAAAGTTTTCCTGGCTGCACATCCATGATGCCAAAGATGCTCTGGAAGATTAGAGCTGATAATTATGGAGGCTTTTGGACAGCAGATAACTCATCGTCATGCTGTCTGTCCCGATCCAGACATTACTAATTTACCAACATGTTCAGCAGTAAGCTCGCTCCATGCAGAGCTGCTCAGACCAACTCAGCTGTGGTTCCCTCTTGCTGTCAGGAGCCTCTTTATTTAGTCAAAAGCAGTGAAGTCATAACAAACCTCCCCCTCCTCTCTGTCTTCCCACTTTGCTTCACTTCTATATATATCACTCTGCTTCAGCTCCAGGGACTCGTGTAGGTGTGTGTGTTCGGAGCGTGCTCCGTCCCGTCCAGGGTGTGTGTTCATGTGTGTTTTGCACATAATGTTTTTGGTGCACAGTGTTCCCAGCGTGTGCATCAATGAGTGGTTATGTGAAGCTGCACAGATGTCTGTGCTGAATAAAATATTCAGGTGACAGTCAGAAATCTCTGTCGTTCTCCTTCTGTTCCAGGCAGCCATGATGCTGGGAGTTTTTCCACTACGTCCTTGGAGCAGTTTTCCTAAAATGAAACTGTGTGATGGTTCTGCTTTGCTTCTTATAATCTTTTAAAATGATCTTTAACAATATTTCATTCAGCTGAAGGTCTTATTAAAAGACCTTCAGGCTCTTTTTTGCTCGTTTCTGCCCTTCACCTTGTTTTTCATTATGCACGGCTTTATATTGCACAGTGTGTGCTCTATGAAGTGGCATTGAATTAAAATGTATCTGTAGCAGACCAATGACATCTGAAAGTCAGAAAGGAATCTGATACGGGACTTCAAACATGCACCAGTCATCAGTTAAAAACCAATTGTACGAGTCCAGCCGAGGACATGAGAAAACCTTTCAAATATCTTCAAAAGGGCGAAAGATTAAAGCTGGGATTATAAAAAATACAAGGAAGTTTGGGTTCTTCAAAGTAAAACAGTTTCCTACAAAAGTATTCAGTTTTTAAGCTTTTATAACCACAGATTTTAATGTGTTTTATTTGTTTTAACGTGACAAACATAAACCTTTTTTCACAAAAAGGTTTTATTATAGTAGACTTTTCACTCAGTCTACTTTGCAGATTCATCTTTAAAATACAACAACAGCTGAAGTCTTTGCCTTTTCTTTGCAAATTAGCTCAGATGGAATGGGAAAGTGTTGGTGATTCATGCCTGAACTTTGACTGGGTCATTCTGACACATGAATTTTAATGTCATTTTGACAGATGGCTTTTAGATTTCTCCATCACTATTTAAGAAATAATGGAAAATGTTCTGTTACACAAAGCTCCATTAAAGTTTGTAGCTGTAAAGTGAAAATACAGAGCAGACAGATGGTGATAAATGCTTTTGAATAGAAAAACAAGGCGATGATTTGAGACTTTTGCACACTTTGTCATAACCGTAACTGCTTGGAAAACACAGAAGTAGAGAATGAAGAGCAGGGAGTTGTTGCCCACAGGCTTTGGGGCACTTTGTGCATTATGCATCAGCCTCTTTCTTTTTGTTTTTCTTCCATACTTTCCTGCTTCGGGTTGCTAAAGCAGAAATCAAAACCAGCAATTTTTCTTTAACCTCAACTGGAGCCGATTTCCGATAAATGACAGAACAAAACCGAAGGAAGCCGCTTCTGTCTGCTTTGACTAATTCGTAAATTGTGATGGGTAAATCTTGTTGCGGGCAGGAGAGAATATCCCACCTGGGAAACGGAAAGAACCTCGAGATCCTGGTTGATGATAAAATACTGACAGCCTCGTCTATGGAGGGGAAACACGGCTGAGTGGATAAAACAAGGCTGCAATTACGAGTACCTGACTAATTAGTGGTCCATTTGGGTGTTTCGTGTTTATCATAACAAAAAAAGACTTTAGTTTAATCTGCACTCTTGGGATTCATGTAGAAATAACTAATTTCTTTGCAAATTTACATTAGAAATATTAAGTATATTTTAACACAATGGAATGGTGTTCCTCCTCCACTTCCTCAAGCTTACTTTTAACAATTTGTGCACAAAACCTGATCATATCAAGGGGCGTTTCTGCTACCCTTTGCTTTAAATCGTGTCAGCATTTTTTATTTACAGCTAAAAGCTCGTTTTAGGATGTCACACTGAACATTTGTGGCAGATGTAAATAAATTCCCAGAGGGCTTTTCCTGAACGCGGCGCCTCAGGCTGCAGCTGTCACAGATGTGAAAGAATTAAACGGCATTATTAAAATGGCTGATTTATGTTTTCTTTTTATGACAAATAATCCTACAGGGTCTTTATTCGTAAATATCCACAAAACACCAAACTAAAAAAGTCCCTTCATTTATAATCAAATTTTAAATATTTCAGTTTAATGCAGCTCAGGTGTTTGAAATGGCGATGAGTAAGAGAAAGCAGTGTTGATCATTTTGAGGCCTCAGAGGAAAAGAAACAAGACACATAACTTAAGATACAAATGTCTTGCTATAAATTAAATAATCTAATAATTTTTCATCAGTACTTAAGACTTATCGACTTTAAACAAACTCCTATCTTGCTGAAAAATTACTTATGTTAGGTTTTGTCTTATTCCAAATGTACTAAGATATTTTTACTAGAAACTAGACCAAAACAATTTTCAAATTCATATGTGTGAATTTACAGAATGTCAATCTGTGTTTCTAATCTTTTCTTAACTTCCTTTAGATCAGGAAATGTTGAAAAAAATCAAGTCCAAAGAAAAACTTTAAATGTTTTTCACAAACTATTGATCAAGATCTTGTCACGTTGCAATAGTGTTTGGCTTCTCGGAAGCAAAAAGAAGTTAAGTTGGGTTAAGATTGGAAAGGCAATACAGCAGTTTGTGTTTTTGTTCGTGTTTTGGCAGCACCTCTCCGGGCTGGAGGACATCAGTCCCAGTGAGGAGGTGACAGACACGGAGGACAATGATGAGGAGGATCTGGGCGTCCTGGACGACCAGCGGAGCGTCATCCTTCACCTGCTGTCCCAGCTCAAACTGGGGATGGACCTCACGCGGGTGAGCCTCCGCCCGCTTCTGCACCGTTACAGCTGCGACTCTGCAGCGCGTGTAACCCGTCTCTCCTCCGCAGGTGGTGCTGCCCACGTTCATTTTGGAAAAGCGATCCCTGCTAGAGATGTACGCCAACTTCATGGCCCACCCCGACATGTTCCTGTCCATCACAGCCGGGGCCACCGCCGAAGACAGAATCGTGCGCTTCGTGGAGTATTACCTGACCGCGTTTCACGAGGGACGGAAAGGCGCGGTGGCCAAGAAGCCCTACAACCCGGTGCTGGGGGAGACGTTCCACTGTTCCTGGGAAGTTCCTTGGGACAAAGTCAAACCTTTGGTCAGATCAAACCAAGGGCCGGCTCGGGAACCCGGCAGAGGACCCAACAACTCGCAGCAAGGGGAAGATTCGCCCGAAGGCTCTTACAGAGTCCGGTTTGTCGCAGAGCAGGTGTCCCATCATCCACCTGTTTCTGGGTTTTACTGCGAGTGCCGGGAGCGGCAGATGTGCGTCAACGCTCACGTGTGGACCAAGAGCAAGTTCATGGGCATGTCTGTGGGCGTGTCCATGGTGGGAGAAGGTGAGTCAGACCGCCACTATAATCCGGTTAAAAATGGAGGAACAGGTTACAGAAATCCTGGCTGCGATTTATATGCAGCAGGACTTCAACTAACGATAATTTTATCGATTATTCTGCTGATTAATTGATTAATCAGATAAAAAAAATCAGCACATTCTGCTGATTTTTCATTCAACTTCTTAAGCTTTTTGTACAAAAATAAAAATATGTTTAAAACATGCAAATGAACAAATAATGAAATTCCTTTTTTAAATAAGAAAATAAACATTGTCTTGCCTAAAATGCAATAACATAGCATTCCTTCTGTGAATTTGAACCAGATGAAGCTCAAACTACTAACATGCTACTTGTGGAGTTTTGAGTCAAACATATTTACAGACAAAGTTTCTTATTTTGATCTTTAATGAACAATCAAATAATGTATTTGATTCCGTATAGGAAGCAAATTGATACTTTGTGAAAAAGTATATATCTAATTTTGCTACAAAAGTTTGCAGAAACAACAAATATTAGTGTTTTCTGTTACAATATTTTATTTCTGTCAGCCATTTCTATAAGTTTGGAAAAAGTTGTTTAAATAAAGTCTCATCCCCCTTTGCTAGCTTTTGTAAAACTTCCCTGGGGTCGGTGCAGATTTGTCTTTCTAGCAAAGGTTTTCTTAGGTTTGAGAAATAAAAGGTGGTCAAAAATCGCAGCCTCAGCAGAGAAGAGGCAGCTTTGTGATGGAGGACTCGGCACCCCGCCTGCTGCATCTCAGGGACAAACATCCTTACATAATAAAACCGCAGCACAAAAGCGCCACCATGCTGCGTCTCCTGATTTCAGCTGCTTCTGAACAAAACAAAAACAAAGCCCCAGAATATTCCTGGGAAGATGGCATCCAGATGAACGGAGCAGCAGTTTATTCCTTATTCACATCAACAGGACCTGGAGGGGAGTTTGACTTAGAATAAGGTAAAGCAATTGTTGCATAAAATCAGTTTATTATGGTTCAAATTCAGCTAAATAATCTAAAAGCCCTCTATTTCAGTTTACAAAGACGCATGTCTAGTATTTTAAACATTTCGACTTATTTTCATGTTTGTTTTATTTAAAGGGATTTCTGTCAAAACAGACAACCTTAACTCAATTCAAGATCTTCTGCAACTTTTTCCAAACTTACAAAATATTTTATCAACATATTGATATTTTTTCCACAGATTTCTTTCTGAAATAATGTTTTCAAAACTTAACATTTATCTTGTTTTTAATTTTAATGTGGGAAGATGCAGCATTAGTAAGAAATCCAGAAATCTCATTGCAAAGAAGTTTAAAGTTGTTCTGCATGTTGTTGAATGAAATGCATTTGATTTTTCAGCATTGCTGGTTAAATCATTCCATAATGTAACCTCTATGTGATTGTTTACCTTTTATTTATTACATTTACGGTTACTGAAATTCTTAAAGAACTTTTCATGACCCATTTTCACCCTCCAAACTATTCAAGTCCTGCACATTAATCAGAAAACACCGAACCATAACACGTTCAGATGATTTTCTCAGAATTACAGACAGGAGGTGTTAAGTTGATGCAGAGTTTGGTTTGATCAAATTTGCCTAACATGTCAAACTTAAGACAGATATTTTAACTTTCAGTGTGTTTTTTATCCTGTCATAAATGAGTCTTTCTACCACATGAAACAAAAAACTACCATAACCATTCGTTGAGTTATTTTTGTCATTTCTGTTTTCATTCCAGTATCAAAATAAAAACATTTTATCCAGTCATATAAATTAGAATATGCATACAAATGAGGTTTTTTTATTTTTATGTCAGATTAAAAGTATCTTCTGAAAACAACCACCTTTACGCAGGTACTAAAAATGCATTTTATTAAGTCTACATTTCTGTTTCTAAAAATATTTTTTACTGAAATTTTGTTTCCTCTTAGGGGAAAATCATAATTAACAAGGGTTTCAAACATCCATGTGTTTGAAATACATCTACATAACATATAGTGATAAAAGTTCCAGAAATAAATGAAGGTTTTCAGTAATGTTCTAATTTACTAAATATGCTTCATTTTTAACATTTAGTTTTCTGATTAGTGAGATTAGTCATTCACTCAAACCTGCAGTTTGCTTCATGCCATCCTAAGAAAATCCATCAGAAAACAAAAAGTCTTAAACATGATAATCAAGAAGTAAATTAAAACACAAACAATAAATATGTAGTTAATAAGAAATTAGATTATAAATCTCAGAACCTTTAAAATCAGAATGCTGTTTTTGCTGCAACCCTTTCCATCTTAAACCTGATGAAAGCAACAATCCCGACCTCTCCATCAGCACCTGAACGCCCCATACGGTCACCCGCCTGCTTGTGATGAATCACCTGCAGACGGAGAACAGGAAGTCCTTGGGTTCGGCTGCGGCGCCTGCAAAGTTTGGCTCAGACCTCAGCTCACCTGTTGGCAGCTTGTGGCTCCTGGTGACATTCACCTCAGGACGTATTGATCGCTGTTTGCTCTCTAAATGCCTCTGATTAATGCAGCAGGAGGAAAGGCTGATATAATCTGACGTGGATTAAACTGAACTTCAGATGTAAAACAGTTAAATAGTTGATGACTTATTTAATCATAGCTTTTTTCCATCCTGCAGACCATGATATAATCTTCCCATTTAATGTTTCCCTTCTAAATACAAAAAAAAATACTTAATCATTTTTGCCGTTTGAAAGTCTTTCCTCTTATTTTTGAACGAGTTCTTGTTCCTACTTAAATCCAAAAACAAACTACTGATTAATATCTGAGGATAGAAGAGAAAATAAATAAAAGGAAAACATTCAGCACAGGAGTTGCCTTCATTTTGATTTATATCAATGAAAACAAAAGCTGTTTTAGTGAGGATACTGTTCTAAGTTTCAAATGAAAATAGATTCTTTAAGTTTTATGTAGAAACATAATCACTGAGTTTAGAACAATTTTTGAGTAAAAGGTGGTTTAAGAAACCAGAACGAAAATAAGACTTTCCCATTTCATTTATCTAAATATTTTATGTCAAACATATTGGTTAGATTAAAAAAAAGGAATGTAAAATAAATTTTATTTGAGATAACGTGGGTGGTCTCTGACTGAATAAAATTTTTTTGGTTTGACAGCTTTTTCAAAGCCAGATCAAGCATTATAACCTGAGAGCCAGATAGGTTCAGAAGCAGAGCGGTGAAGTGCTGTATCTGGAAAACTCTGCTGCTTTCTCCTTTTCTATCCAGTCATTTCACCTCACCATGCTTCGTGCTTGAAAGATTAAAGTGATAAGTGGAGGTCAGAAGAAAAAAGCTGAAAAATCTGTCTTTAGGAAGCAGAAAAAGCAACTATCAGCTCATTTCAGAGCCTTACTTTAAAGTTTGAATGATTTATAATTCAGATTTAAGAGGCTTAAGCCAAAAAACATCCTCTGAAAATGACCAGGTACACTGACTGGCTGAAAATGAGTTTTAGACGCATTTTATCTACACAAGCCGTTCTCGTGTATTTTTAATCCCAGAGCTTCAGGCCGTTGTTAACACTGAATAGTTTTATCTCTAACAAATCCCCTCTGTTGTTTTCTGCTCGCTGCGGCACCACATGTACATTTCCTCTCCGGCAGCAAAACGCAGCCTCACGAGTGGTTTCCTGTACCCAAGCAAGAACAGAAAACTATTCATAAAAAGAGAGAGTTTGTTTATTGCAGAATAACTCCATGATTCTCCAGTCACATGTGGAGCGAGGATAGACGGCCTTTTTCTAGCAGAAACTCTGCAGACAGGCAGGCAGGGAATGCAGAGTTTCAGATAGCTAAGTACAAAGAAAGTTTTACAACAAAAGCAAACAAAAGAAGGTGATTTATACAGGATAAAAACTGATTTAGCCTTTAATAGGAATTAAATCTGTTTCTGTAAGATTTATGCCCATGAACTTCAAAGTATTTGTTGGGATTATTTGCAACAATAAGTAGTGAAAAACCATCAAGTGAGCTCAAGCTCAGTCAGAGTCAATGGAGAGAATCTGTAACCGTCGTTTGAGGTTTGAACTTGGACTAGGCCCTGCACCGGGTTATAAAAAATACCTTTTAGAAATTGTTTTCTATGCTTTTTCAACATAGAAAACAATTTTCAGCGGCGCAAAATGACAAAATTTTGCGCCGCTGAATCCGAAATCCAGTCCATTTCTTGCAATCAGATCAAGTTTTTATTCTAATTTGATTTATAGAAATCTGATTGAATTGATGAAATTTTTGTGACATCACTTCATTTCCATTAATACTTCTCATCCAAAAAAGGTTTTTCTGTTTGCTAACAGAGTGTATTAATTAAATGTTACAAACTTGGATTTCTGTAAATTGAATAATAAACACTGATAAGGGAAGGACATGTAAATTGAACATTACGTCTTCGTTGTGCCAAATTCTCCATCTCTTTTCCGTCCTGACAGAATCTCTTCTCCTCATCGTCGCTCATAGATCCCAGATTCTCCAGATGTGAGAACAAGTCGTGCATTTTGATGCTCATGTTGCTCCATAGTTCAGAAAGTTGACCTGATTAAGTAAAACCAATGTGATTTTTGGATTCAGCTCATCAAAATGACCCCCAAACAGTTGGAAAAACCCAAGACTATGTTTTTGCTGTTGACCAGTGTTATGCGTGTGTGTGTGATGGGAGTCCTTATTTTCTAATTTTGTTCGCTGCCCTTCATTACATAAACTTGAGCTGAATTATGCATTTAGTAATAGAAATAAATTAAAGATGTGTGTCTATGTCAACGCTCCTCCTCAGGTTCGAACTTTAACGAATAAAAATAAAAAGCGGTTTCCTCTCACATGAATCTAATTGAATAATCATATTTTCTCGTCTTCCTCCCAGGAGTCCTGTGTCTCCTGGAGCACGACGAGGAGTACGTCTTCACTCTGCCCTGCGCCTACGCCCGCTCCATCCTCACCGTCCCCTGGGTGGAGCTGGGGGGAAAAGTCTCCATCAACTGCATCAAGAGCGGCTACTCAGCCACGGTGACCTTTCACACAAAGCCTTTCTATGGAGGGAAGGTGCACAGGTGAGACTTTTTATTTTTTTATATCATCTCTGACATCTTTTATACTTTGAGAAAGGACTCCAGGCTGCTGCTTCTCTTCTCTGACACTTCATTCATAAAAGCTCCACACGCCGAGGAAAATTATTCCTTTGTGAAGCTGTCTGACTTTTTAATTTATGCTTGTCTTCTTCTGTGACAATGAAGGTTGCAGACTGACAGCGGCAGCGTGAATAGAGTCTATTTTTCCCTGCCGATTCCCCGCTGTTCAGGCTTTACTTTAATTTTCTAAAATGAAATGGTTTTATTTATTTAAGAGGTCACAGAGCACAACTGAATTAAAATTCATTAGAACATCTAATACTGTTTTCTTGAGCAATTTTTCAACTAAAAATGTTCAATTCTTACAAAAACAATACAACTATTAAACACAGAGCAGTTAAACTACTTTATGAAATACATTAGAAGCCATAGAACAATAAAAATACGATTTTTCTGTTATTCAGAACTCAACATACAGCTCTGGGAAAATGTAAGCGTCCACTGCACTTGCATTTGTGTCCAGATGCCTGAAGATCCCATGTTCATCTGTTTAAATTATATTTTATTAAGTATAAACAGCACGAATATGTCCAGTCAACATGAGATGAGTTCTGTGACCCAGATAATCTTCTGACATGCTATTAAATTATCGCTTCGGGTCATTTCTGTACGTCATGTTTGTTTTCTGGAGCTTAAAGGAGCATTAAATTTGATTTAACCTACAGGGTGACAGCGGAGGTGAAACACAACCCGACCAACACCATCGTGTGCAAAGCACAGGGCGAGTGGAACGGGACGCTGGAGTTCACCTACAGCAGCGGGGAAACCAAAGTGATCGACACGTGCAAACTTCCTGTCATCAGGAAGAGGCTGCGACCCGTAGAGAGGCAGGGCAGGATGGAGTCCAGGTGAAAACAAACATCCAGGCACTGAAGATTTTAATAGTTAGAATTATTTAAAATAAAAATTTTTATTCTAAACTTTTCCTTCTTTTATGTTACGTTTACAACAATGAATGCTTTTTATTTGGATTGTGCATGGCGACTTTTTGTATCGAGTTAAAAACTTTGTCCAACTTTTAACTGGTCCTGCAAAGTGTGAAAAATAAAAATATGGTGGTAGTGAGAACCATAAAAAAAGAGTTCATATCACTAAAACTAAACATTTAAACTAGGGCGGTCTAAATTAAGGTGCTAACGGATGCAAAAAAGTTTAGTGCACTGATATTGCATAACTCAGATTAATCGCATTACCTATAGTGACCTAAATGACTCTGTCCTGTGGAGGGTTACCTCGTTCACAGCAGTGCAGATTCACAAGCACGAGGAAATAGATGTGTGATGTCTGGGATGATGGCATGTTTGTGCCACTGTAAACAGAAAAAGAGAGAAGCACATTTTTGCCAAAACCTCAGAAATGTTCTGGAAAAAACTTGGAATTTCTGAGTTTGAAAAGTTTTTTCTATAAAATTTTAGATTATTCTCAAAATTTCAACTATTGAAACTCTGAAATATCCAAGTTTGATAAGTTATCCTTCCAACCAATTTGTAGTTAAGATTTCTAAATTATGCTTGAAACAAAAAATACAATTTCTAAACAAAAAATACAATTTCTAAACCGTCTTCTTGAGTATAAAAACCTGGAAAACTTAGATGTTTGGTTTAAGACAATAAAATATATTTTTTTACATTTTAGGACAATGTGCATTGTGTGATTGAGCTGACTACACAACGCAGTTAAAAGATCTCACTATTCTGAGTCAGAAAAACCAAAATGTGTAACAGAATTTGTTGAGCATGGTGTGTATGGAATAGATCTCTGAAGTCAAACTTTTGTACAAACAATCTTTTTAAAACTTTATTTTATCATCTTCAACATTTAGAGCTGACTTAGAAAGTTAGGTACAGTTAGGTCAGAGTTCATAGCTTGTTTCTTCTTGGTTTGCAGGCGGCTATGGCAACATGTCACCAAGTCTCTGAAGGAAGGAAACATGGAAGAAGCCACGGAGCACAAACACAGGCTGGAGGAGAGTCAGCGGGTGGAGGAGAGGAAGAGAGCAGCGGATAGCAAACCCTGGAAACCAAAATACTTCACCAAGGAGGTACAGATAAAAGGCTATGCTGGTGGAGAGAGAGCAGAGCATACACAGCCATAATTGACAGCACTAAGACTCTCTTCCTGGCTGTGATTGGTTGTTTCTGACTATGGAGTATTTATGCAGAAAGTACTCAGAGAAGGCAGAGAAGCTTGATTTTTACAGATTCTGTCTTAGGCTGTGCTGTCAAGATATGGTGACAATTTTAGCAAATATGTTAAAAAAAACTATTTTTTTTATAAAAGTTACATACTGCACCTTTAAGGACAGCAAAGTCAGTGATTTTGAGATTGTAGGAAGACGCAGCAACATAATCTACAAACCTGACCATCTATAGTCAGTTTGATGGTCAGTTTCAGAAAACTCAAAACATTTTTTACTAAACTTAAGAAATATATCTAGACTTCTAAATTCAGAAGTAGTTTTATTTATACAGCGCTTTTTCAGCAACAAGGCAGTTCGAAGTGTTTTACATTAATCAGAAGAAAAACAAAAACACAAGTACAACAGAAGCTAAGCAGATAGTATTTTCTAAGTTTATTTTAGATTAGTAAAGTATAAATGTTGGTTCTCCATGTTTGATTCTTGTTCTGTGTTGCCAAGTGATCCACAACTTATACTAACAGGAGTTTCTCTAATCCTAAGGTAATGAAACGATGAAAGTTAAGGTTTTAGACATCAGAATGAGGGAAAAGTTGTATACATTGTGTGCAAATATCTACATTTTATTGCCAATACGCTAACGTAAGTTGTGCTTTGCACAGGGAGACGGTTGGATCTACAACAACCCGCTGTGGAAGTCGACCTGACAGCGGAACAACGCGCCTCCTGTGGATAAAAACCCCGTCCTCCAAGCTGAGGCCTGGTCCCAAAGCGAAGCGGCGTCGTCCTCCACGGACCTTCAGATTCACAGACGGTGGAGACAAACATGAAGTAAGCGAGGTGCCAAAGGGATTTCCTCAGTTGGAACCAACAGAGCGAGCCTTTGGACCCCCGGGACTGAAAAACACTTTTATAGTCTTACTGGTTACAGTAGAATATTTCTATTTTTCACTTTGCTAAGGCCTTTTCTTTCCCACAGTGACGACATTTAGGACTTGTATTAGTTTGACTGGTCATCAGTGTTGAAGCTTTAGACCCGATCGAGTCTTCTGTAACACACCATACTGTAGCTGTAAATGACTTTAATGAAGCACTTTTACCAGAGAAAAATTAACTATTTTATACGTCACAGTGGCTTTTACCTCTCTGAGCTTTACAGAAATCTAACCCTATTGAAAGAAGAGATTTAAACTGAAATGTACGACGTTATATCATAGTCTATATTATTACACAGTATTTTTGTCTGCACTCTGAATGTATCTGGGCACATTTTAATATTTCTCACCGTAATCGTATTGACTGATTCAACATGTTTTCACCCGTTTTTTTCCCTAAATCTTCATTTAGCAATGTTTCACTCAGTGGATGAAAAACAGCTGCCAAATAGAATATTTCCATTACTACCTCTCATGTTTTTGCTACAAACTTGTTTTCTGGTTCGTTTGTGGCTCAAAGCTCCTGGGTCCACTTCGTCTGTTTTGTATCTGTAACCCCAAGATGACACTGGTGTAATTAGGCAGCAGCCCTTCAAACGCCCAGCCTTCGCCTGCTCCAGTTTATGCTTCTCCTTAGGTTGCCCATGTTGATTAATATGGATGAGGCAGTTTGCAGAAACTCTGGAGGGGAGAGGAGGTTCGCTGGAAGGCTGCCTCTGAAGATGAGAGGATCGACTCCATCAACCACAGGGGAGAGGAGGATATGTACTGGTTAATACTACTCAAAGGAGACAAACCGTGTGGCCAACTTCCAGATTTTATAAAATAAAACTAAGGATTTAAACCCTCGGCTGGTTTCTTTCTTGCTGTGACGATGAGCCCAGCACCAGTTTGGAGTCGAGTACAACAAAGAAATGTCTCATAATCTTTAATTTTCTGATATCTCAGCTCATGGCTTTCTTTCCGCCATAAATAGAAGGTAAAATAAAGTATTTTATATTTTAAAGGGAACCTATTATTAAAACTTCACATTTTGCACATTTTCATATTTCCATTTGGGTCTCTACTGCTTAAAGCATCCAGGCGTTTTTCACAATAAGTTAGTGCTTTCTGTTTTGAAAAATGAGCCGTATCAAAAGCCTCCTGATTATTAGGTGACAAACATTGGGCACTGTGCCGTTACCTAGCAACCCAGCACGATTGGTGAGCTGGTTGTACCTCTCTATGCGTTGTCAGTGGCTGCTGGAAAAGACGAGTTTAATTGTTGGCTTACCTTTCAGAAACCACTTCATGCATTCTTGTTTGTTGGGCAGGAGGCTCCGCTTCTGCTTTTCAAAGATGTACGGTTGTACATTGCGCATCTTTTCAACCATTTACGTGTGAATGTAAACGTTGAGTTGGGTGTCGTGGCCAGAAGCCCTTTATTTGGATTTAACGTGACAAGACGCTGTTAAACAGGTCATTCTGGAAAAGAAAAAAAGGCAAACTAAAATCTCATTATCTAAGATTGATTTTGTTAAAAAAAATATGAGAATGTTTTGTATAGTTCACACATGTCCTAACTTGTTAAATTAAGCATAATAGGTCACCTTTAAAATGAACCTGAAGGACAGGATGGAATATTTACATAAAATTGTGCAGGAGTCCTAATTTTGATTATTTGCTCTGATTAATTCGAAATACATCTTTTAATTGTCACTTTACTGGGATTTTTGTGTAACAAGCCAACTCCAAGCTGTGCACATCTGTTGAGTGGAAAGAAAATGAAACACAATAAAAGTCTGAAAAGTGTATTGTGCATTTGAATTCAGCTCGCTTTGCTACAATAACCCTAAATCAACTGCAGGGCCACTAATTGCCCTTAGATGTTTTGTTGTAATTAGAGACCATCTGTGTGTGATTTAATCTCATAAATCCAGCTGTGAAGGCCTCAGAGGTTTGCCCGAGAACATTGGAGAACAAACAGCAGACAGATCAGGGAGAAAGTTGTGGAGAAGTTCAGAGAGTTTTAATTAAAGAAGCAGCCAAGATCCACTGATCAGGACAAAATTAGATCTGAGCTGCAGGTATTCCTCTCTGCAGTTTGATACAAGCATGTATGGACAATTGTGGGATGTTTTCCCTCTGTAGAGACGGGGAAGCTGGTTAGAGTTAATGAACTGATGGACTGAAGTCAATAAGACGGGCCAAACACTGGGCCAGCGGTTCACCAGATGTCTGCTGCTTCAAAACATTTGAAAGTAAATCTCTGTTTTTACTGACATCCACCAGAGAGGGACATTTCTCTGATAAGAAATAGCCTGAGGTAATTTTCTATATTCTGCTCGGGATCAAAGTTTGTGAGAAATGTTGTTACATGACTAATAAATATCCTGCCAGCAGGAGGCAGCTTAGGTCAGACTCACAGTTAAATGGTGCAACCAAATAAAATTGTTTAGACAAATTAAACAATAAGTTAGAGTCTGGCTTTCTCATAATTTATTCTTAACATCAATGGGGAAAAAATAAAAAATAAATAGTGGTTCAAGTATATGAGAATGAAACAGAAGAAAGAAGAGATTGTGATGAACAGATGGAGGATAAACAGACACCTAAATCTACTTGGATCAGAAATTTCAAATCTCCAGTGCCAGCGTTCTGGTTTCCAGCAAGTTTCTGCTTTAATATTAGGTCATTAGCAGGACTCTCTTTAATTTGAGCATCAAGGATAAGGGAAACATCTAAAAGTTGCTTTAAAGGCTGCAGCTGAAGACCTGGGTTAAGATGATAGCAAATATTTGTGTTGAAATGGCCCAGTTAAAGTTCAGATCTAAACACAATGGAGAAACTTTGTTGAGGCTGTTTTAGATGCTCTATATATTTTAACTGAACTTTAAGAACGGGCAAATTTTGCTTGTTAAAAAAATGTGTGCAACTACACACTACTTTGTCTTCATGTATGACGTAAAATCCCACTAAGATACATTATAGTTTGTGATAAAAGTGTAAAAGGTTTCGTAACTAAATGGCTGCTCATCTCTGGATTATAACTCCTGCATCAGTTCAGAATTAAAGATTGTCACATCAAAAGTATTACAATAATATCTCTGTGCTCAAACCTAAACATGGATGCTACAACACTGAAAAACTCCCTGTCGTAACAAATCTCCTCTTACCTGACGGGGCGTGGACAACAGGAGGGGAAGGCTGGAGGCGCTGGGGTTACAGGTCATGCAGAACCTTCAGTGTTTTGTTTCTGTGATGCATCAGGTGGGATTCGTCTTCTGCACATCACAGTAACATCTACAGGAGAGGCCGAGTTACACAGCAGGACGGCGAGTTGCAACAAGATGTTTGGTGTTTTCCATGACAACCAGCAGAGACTCTGATGCTGATGAAAAGAAAGAGGTTATGACATCTTCACATGAAATCAATAGAACACCTGATTATCTCTGACTGATGAAAGCTGGATTACAAATTAGACTCCAGCCTGAAATGATGTCGGTTTCCACAAGTGAAGCCAGATTTCAGTTTCATCTGCTGAAAACCCCAAGAAACATGAAAGCAGAGCGAGATCAATACTTTAATTCCTACCAGCAGACCACAAACCTCCGATTGTTTTACAGCCCTTTCTCCAGTTCTCCCATGATTCACCACAGTTGATTTCAGTAGAAAACTAACTGTGGAGCCAATCGGATCCTTTAAAAAGGGGAGCAGAGAAGTCTGAAACATGCAGGAGACTCAAGTTCAATTATTTACCATCATTTTCAACACTGAATAAGAAAATTATATTTGCTAAATAAAAGCATGCACACTTGTTTCTGCAAATCTATAATAAAATCATGAATAAAAACAGAAAGGGAGAACACAAGTATAAAACTTGTCACACATTTTAGGTCAAAATAAATCAAAACAATATATTTCTCAATCCATTTCAGAAAACAAAGTTCAGTGATTTAAAAAACAAAACAAAAACATGACAAGAAGTAAGAATGGATATGAGCAGGGATGAAGGACAAATATTAGAAACTCACCAACAGAAGGATGTAAGAAACTGATGGACATCTGGCCAGAAAAGTTGATGGGTGAAGGACAAACCGATGCAAGAATGAAAGAAAGAAACTGATGGATTGATGTGAAAAGGAAGGAAGGACATATTGATGGATGGACGCAACTTTCAAACTCCAATACTCGAGTCATTCTGAAACTTCTGGACATAATGTGTGCGAGAGAAAGGACCACAGGGAGTTGCAGACCCGTTTCAAAAAAAGAGGGTCAGAGAAAAACAAGTCTAAACGTTTTTCCACATTCAGTTTTCTTCTTCCATATTCATCCAGATCTGGAAAATATTTAAACTCCAAACCTTTTCAGACAATAAGAAAATCTGGTCAATAAAAACTTAAAACATGTTAACACATTCCTTTAAAAGCTCCCAAATTTATCTGAGATGTGTCTTCTCAGATCAGGAATGTCACGAGGAAAATTTCCCAGCATTCTTCTCAAACACACTAACTGAGGATGAAGTCATTCTTCATGCAGATCTGCAGTCAAAGGTGAATGCTGCCATCAAGTGGTTCAGTTTGCACTCACCTGACTCCTTCGGAGAAAAAACCCCCAACTTATTTTAAACACGAATACAGGAGTTCATAAAAACATCACACACAAACATGGCTGTTTTGTTTAGGAGTATATTTAGAGGTGGCACAACTGAACAAAATGTAAAAATGTAAACTCTGAAGGTGAGCGGGGACAAATTGGAGACTGCATCCAAAGAAAAGTATTCAGGAAAAACCACAGTCGGAAAAGCAACGTTTTCATCCATTTTAAGGAAAAACCTATCACATAAGGAAAAGGAAAAGTACATCACATTAAGGCTTAATCTGAACTCTGTCCTCTCCGTGCTAATGAGAATCCAAAAGGACACAATGCAGTTTTAGGCGAAGTGCAACGACACGTCGAAATGTCACCGTTCCAGCAGCCTGAGGCCTCCAGAGGAGACGGTCGGTAAAAACGAGAACAAAGCGATACAGACACATTTTAAAGAAAACAATCAGAAAACCTCCCCTTCTGCACGATGTGGCAAAACAAATAACAGCTGTACGATGTGTTTTAAGTGTCTCTGGTTTGATAAAAACAGAAAAAAAAGTTCCCAAAGCGTGCATAAAAAGAAACTTTCTATTTCTGTCATATGAAAACAGTGCAGCGTCCTTTTAAAAAGAGATGCAGAGCTGTGTCCCAAATCCATACAGCACTTCCTGGCTGAAGCCTGTTCAAACTGGAGAAGGGAGACATTTTTAAATAGTGTGTTCACTATCAAGATAGCCGTGAGGGGAAATAGAATTTTATCATTTTTAAAGGTTTCTCCCCAAGAAACAGATGTGTGCTTTTGAATGTACTCCTTTACACCAACAAAATCCAGATCTTCCTCATGTGAATTCTTATAGAACTAAACAGCTTGGGAAAATAAAAAGAGTATGGCAGACCTGCAAACCAAAATAAGAGTGTGGGTAGGGGTGTGTAGCACAATATACGGAGAACTGATGTGTGGCAATGTGAGAACCTTTGCTACAAAGACCGAGGAAGTAAACCTGTGAAGAACAAATATTTACCCTCAGCCAACAAAAATCGTTTCTCTGCTTTAAATATTTTAAGTTCTGGGAAAGTAAACCAAAAGTTCAGCTGATGAAAGACACAACAGTTCATGGAGTCAAAAGCCAAACCAGTCAGTTGACCACACCAGCTGGCAAAAACAGCTTTTTGCCAGCTGTTTGTTGGCAAAAAGTTAATCAGCTACATTGTTTTCAGCTGTTTTTACTTTTTGAACATCCTTTGTCAGCACTGCACATTTTGCAAAAGATCACCTTGCATTTTAAGCCACTATAATTACCCTTTACTCCAATAGTTTTTCCTCTGTGTCTGAGCCAAATGAAGGAGTGTGTTTGACACACTGTGTATCAGTATAATAACATCCCTTCTTTCACCACATGAGAAGGATTAGATTGAGGAGACGTATTTTAGGGACAAAAACTCCCTAAAACTGAAAAAACCTTTTTCAGTTTTATTTTGTGTCATATGCTTGTCGGAAAGAAACCTTAATAGTTCTGAGTTTCATTGCAACCATCATGAGCTACCAGCCTCATCATCATTTAAGCTACTTTTCTTCTTGTAAGTTATGAATTTCTGAGGTTTTATTTTGTTTTGGCGGTACGTTTTGATAAAGTAACAGCTGGATCAGTAACCTGGTTCAAAGTCGCCTGACATTTCCGCCGAGGGAAGCAGGTATGTGGTGCAGTATTAGGACACAGCTCCTTACATTTGGTAATTTATCTTCCCGTTACAACCGATGTTGCTCCTGACAGCCGTCCTCTTTACCAAGTCTACACAAAAATCCTCCTTCACATTTCTGTTGATTTTCAAATCAAAATTTAAAAGCAAAACAAACAGAAAAGTCTAATCACCATGTGTGGTCAGCAGCAGTTGCATGACAAGCCAAAGTAAAAATAAAGAAGCCAAAAATGTGAAACGGCAACAAGGTAAAACTCTGCAATATAACTAGGCTTTGCTCAATCAAGAGCGCCCCCTGTAGCCCCAATTTGTAATATATATTTTTTTTCCTCTACAGCTCACTTGCTTGTTTTTAAAAAGCCTAGCAGCAGAAATGTACAATCAATGCAATTTATGGAAAAAAGGGGGAGATGTAAAACAATTCACATTCAAATTCTTTCAATGAGATCTGAAGCCCCTCTGTGTAGTTATTGCATTCACTGTTCTAGTTGCTGTCATATAAAAAACAAAACAAAACAAAAAAACAAGAGGAAAACCCAAGAACTGCGCATTTAAAAATCACAAGGATCCAATATATTACCATCAATTTAGAGATTTTTTTTTTGTCTTTACAGAACATATTTACACATTAGGCCAATTTCTTATAGAATTTGTTGGAAACCAAAAGTCAGAGAGGCAGGCAGATGTTAAGGAGATGAGGATGGTAAAAAGGTTAATATTGCAGATGTGCTGCGTGTAGACGGTGACGTTCCTCCATACCGCATACTGTCCTCTGTACACGCGTCAGGAACAAAGTCCTCTGCTCTCCCTCCGGCGTTCTCTCACTCTTAGCAATGAGTTCCCATGTGCTACGGAGCGAGGTCGATGGGTCTTTGGTGCAAACGTTCCTCATTCCACGGATCACCAGATCTCCTGACTGATAATCAGGTCAATAACAACCCCCCCCAACACACACACAAAAAAATTTTTAAAATAAAAATGAATCAACGTTTAATCAATTAGAGCAGCCCTATGCCTCGCCACATTCAAGTAAAAAGTAGAAAAACAAAACAAAACAAAAAAAGCAAGACAGATGTCCTCAGGATAAAACGAACGACGATTCTGGACAGGCCAGATGTGACGCTTCCTCGATAAATGAGGGCGCTCTAACGAGAAGCGCTCCTGACCAACTGCCAGGCACACAGCTGCCCTTGTGTTCTTCTTCATTGGTTGTTGGAGGTTTCTTTACGTTCGTGTGAGTTCAGAGCCATCTTTATTTTTTGGGGAGTTTCTTGCCCTTCTTCAGGACGAGTTTGTTCTTGATGTGTCCTCGCTTCCTCTTGGCAGTCTGCTCAGAGACAGAACAAGAAAAGACACCAGTGGGATCAACAGGGTGCAATCCAACAGAACCTTATGGAGTCCAGAAATAGACCCTTCAAAATAACAATTGTGTGGTTAATTATTATTTCATCAATCAAATCAGCATAGCTTTTGTCTGTATGGTGACAAATTACATCACAGTGAAAAGATGCTAAATATTATTTAAGTTCAAGAAGTACACATCAAATTCAAAGACAACTATTTATTAATATTTTACCAGTTTGGTGATGTGTAGCTTTGCCACAAATGGGAATTTGAGGACAAAATGAGTGACATCCCTGATTCAGAGAAATGCAAGCTGAGAAAGACCAAAACAAATCTTTCACTTTCAGTTTATGGATGGATGGACAGATGAATGAGTAGGCAGATAGCTGGAAGAACGAGTTGATAGGCAGGTGATCAGACTGGATGTACAGATGGACAAATAAAAGAACGCATGTACAGAGATGGTTGGACGGACAGTTGTCATATCTTTATGGAAAGATACAAATGAACAGACGAATGGACAGATTGGTGAATGAACAGACAGATGAATCGATGGATACGCGAATGAATGATTGGTAGAACATGGAGAAAAACTGATATATATATGTAAGGACATATGAACAGATGAAGAAAGACAGCTGGACACAATGAACAGACTGACAAGTAGATGAATGGATGGATGCGAGTAAAAAAGGACTGATAGGCGATAAACATCATTGGATGGATTGGTGCAGCATTTACACTCCCTAAATAAACACTCATGCTGATCGGCCTAAGGGCACATCAATGCTGTTCTGCATAGGTAATTACAGCTGATGTGGAAACATGTCTCCTTATCAACGCAGGTGTGTGTGGGTCATTGGAGTAAATCGTTGCGCGCAACATAAAACTCAAACTACAGCTAAAACCATCTCTTCTTAAAAGAAAAACGCTCACCTTCTTAGAGGTGTACTTCTGCTTGGACACCACGCTGCGGAGCTTGTGGTCCAGAGCCTCTCTGTTCTCCAGCTTCTTCACCTTGTAGATCCTGACGAGCCAGTGCTCGGAGGTAAACGCCTCCTCCAGGTGCTTGAACTTGATGTCCTTGTTGCCGATCTCGGCGTTGCGTGTCCTGTCGAAGCCAGGCGGCGTTCTGAAATCCAGCTGGGAGAGAAACAATGTTTTTTTGTTTTTAGTTAAAGCTTTCCTGAGATTTTAAATTCAACTCTGCTTTGTTGCCCAAATATTTAGCATATGACTTTATAAAAACATTTATTCTTTTACATAAACACAGTCATCTAGTTCTTAATACAAACAAAGGCTTTATAAGTTGTACTACTAATAATAGAGGTTTGAAAAAAATAAAAAAGAGAAATTTCTACAGATTTTTATTAAGTTGTTTTGTTTGAAGTTTGTACATTAAACTATATAGGAGAAAATTTATAAATCAGCTAATTTTAATTTTCTTTGAACTATTCAAATTCAAAATTTTCTTGCTGATCCCATTTGTACTTTAATGACTCCACATCGGACTTGTGTTGGTCCAGTGTGGCTTCTTTTAACTTCTACCAAACACCAACACATTCAGCTGGACTCAGATTAATGTCTCAACTCCTAATTCATTGGATAAAAACACCTAAAATAAAGTTACATCCCAAAGCTGCTGTGCCAAATTAAAACAGATTAAAAATAAAAAAACACAGCCGAAACTTAATTAGAAAAGATAAACAGAGTGTGATAACACTGTGGAGTTTCCCCTTGAGCAACAAATCCATTAAATTTTTTGTTTGAGCCACTCAAACAACCTCTTGTGTCTGTTACTCGGCTCTAAAAGCCCTTGACGGCTCGTCCTTCAGACGCCGCTGCTGTGTCCTTTCTGCCTCTAGTTTCCGAGCTACAGTTACATTCAACGTTGTGTTTTTCCTCTTTCTATCTGTGCCACAGTTGATTCATCTTATCAACTGTGATTCATCTTATTTCTGTTCTCTCTCTGCTTCAGAGGGCAAATGTTGTGAAATATTAGAAATGGAGGCTTAGTGTTTTCATAGCAGCCACAGATATTGAAAATCTCACCATCACTCAGCCTTGTTATAGCTGCGTACCTTTTTTGGATGTACACTTTCTAAACATAAAAATAATTCCAGGGACTATTTTTATTGCTGCAATTATTTCTTTATGTTGCCATTTTCAATCACACTCAAACAAGTGAGGGTAAAGGTGTCACAGTTTGTTTTGTTTAGCAGTAACTCAATTTGTTGTCACATTGTATTGTGAAGTTTGTTTCGAACTGCAAATTCCCACAACTCCATAAACTGTATAGATAGGGATTTTTCATTTGACGTCTCAACTATTCTTTTTTTCTTTTATTGTTTGTTACCATGAGAACATCAATAAAAACCTGTGCTTATCTTTCAAAAATGATTGAATGCTAATTGTGCAGTTAATGAGCCATGATGTTTTAGCTGCTGCATTGAAGTAGCTCATTAAATAGAAGTTTGCTGTTGTTAGGCTCATTAAGTGAACAGTGACAGATTCATAGGCAAAAGGCTGAGGTAATTTCTACTTTTTAAATAAACTTTTTAATTTCCATATTCCTCATTCTTAGCATCAACAAAGAAACATTTCAATCTTTTTTTTATAAGGTATTACATTTGTTCACATCACAATAGTTTGTGGTATTATAATAATGCCACAAAAAACCTGAAGTCCACTTGAAATGACTGGCTCAGTATATTCCAAACAGAGAATCAGTAAAGTATGTTTAGAATACACCATGTTTCTCTTAGTTTTCTTTCTTCTCAGTGAAACTCTAATCTGCTCCACAGACTCTCTCCCTCCATCTTGACCTCGGTGTTTTGCCTCTCCTGATAATATTCTGAGTTGCTCTGAGCTTCACCCGTCTCCCTCTCTCTCTCTGGTCTGCAGCTGCATTGATTCAGCTCAACTTGTAGGCTGAGCTGCATCTACAGCAAGGATGTAAGCACCTGGCAGGGCGGATATCCCATCTCTCCACCTGAAATCTGCCATGGGAAGCAGTGACAGATTTTTAAAAAGCTTCCTCCAATCCCTCATATTTTGTCTGACAGCCTCCAACACCACATGCCCCCTAAAGCAATTCCTTTAAAATCCCTTTCTGTCAGCAGGCTCTGCTTTGAAACTTCAGTGGCAGGAATCCTTCACCTTTAGTGCTGGCAGATGCCTGTTATTTCCTGCTGAAACTGTGTACTCTAAAATAGAGTGCGGCCTTTCCCTTTGATTGGTGACGGCAGCTGCTTGTTAGTTTTTGATTGCGCCACAGAACCGGAGCTCATTATTTGTAGCCGTGAAATGGATCATAACACCAATAAAAATAAATCTCCTGGGAGGGGAATTGTTCCTGAGACTTAACCCGTCCCCCAGCAGGTGAAGAAACGATCTGCTGAAATGACTTTTTGTTGACGTCGGTCCCTTACCTGCATCTCACCAAATCGATAATACGACATCTTGTACATGAGGCAGTTGAGCAGAGTCGGTGAACCGGCCTTGTCCACTCTGAACTCTCCCTGCGGAGTGAAGTAGTCGCTCTCCTGAAAACAAAAGGAAGCATTAATAATTAGAAAACAAACCCGTAACTGAGCACGTCATACGCATATTTATTCCACCGCCTGGTTTCAACTTCCAGACCCGAAAGGAATCCAAGAGCCAGAAATGAATTTTGTTTTATTTATAAAGAGAAAAACTAAAAAGTTAATTTTTTGAATGTTTGTTGAATGATCAAAAGAAGGTGGAAATGTTTCACAGATCATGAAAATATTCATTAAATTATTTTTCATTAATTTTCTCTAGTTGAAGTAAAATCTTAGTGTGCATGTAAAAGATCAGCACAAATGGGGGCCCTTTCTTGACTCATTTCAAAACATGCAATGATGTTCCTGATTACTTACCGTATTTTCCGCACTATAAGGCGCACCTAAAGACCTTCAATTTTCTCAAAAGCCGAAAGTGTGCCTTATAATCCGGTGCGCCTTATATATGGACCAATATTGAGCCACAACAGGTCTCGCAAATACGGTAAGCAGCCGCCGACTTCATTTTCCCCCGTAGAAGAAGAAGCGCGCGGTGAATACTGGGCTCATTATGAGAATTTGAGGTA